>JANAVB010035799.1:0-57882 GCA_029216955.1 Iris pallida
AAATAAAATAAAGAATAAGAAGCATTAGCAATCAGCAAAGGCCAGGCCAAACTGAACCGACACGACCCCAAAACTTTTCGCGCCAGCATGAGAAGCCCAGTCAGCCGGGCCCAGATTCCCACCCGTGCTCTTAAGCACACACAAGCTGTAACCGAGAGAGAGAAGGCAGGTTACATATATATAATATATTATTATATATATAAGATATATATATATATATATATATATATCGTTATAAACGATCAGCAGACCGAGAGAGTAAACCTTCGAAACCCCTGTAAACCCTAAGTCCCACGCCGCGCCCCTCGACGCCACATGGCGACCCTCCCCGGCCCTGAGCGCCGCCGCGCACGGCCACAGGTGCGCCATGGCCGGCGGGGCAGCACGGGAATCAGTAGCGCGAAGAACCACGACAGCAACAGCAGCCACGCGGAGCCATTTCGTGCAGTATTTCCTACACGACCAAATCGACGATTGTCGAACCGATTTCTCAGGTTCGAACCTAAACCTATACCCTTCGTTTGCCTTCAGGTAGTTCTTTTTAATTCATTTTGTACGCGACGGAAAAACGAGCCCCAAAAACCGAGAAAACACTCGATTTTTGGGTTTAGAAACTGTCCCGAAATCCAATGTTTTACGGTCGATTTGCGACCAGAACATCGCGAACTTTGGAAAACCATTTGAACACTTTTTTTTAGAAAACCTAACCAGCTTTCAAACCCTATTTTTAGATTATTTTATTAATCAGTAGATGTTAGGATAAGTCGAATTGAAAACAAGAAAAACAGTTTTTAGAAAAAACAGAAAACTAGAAAAACTCATCCACACGACGTGCGTCCCGCCAATTCGGACGACGTGGTCGCGAACCAAAGCATCGAAAGCTGCGTATCGGCTTCGTGGACGTGTGGGCTTTGACGGAATTCAAATTGGTCGTCTAGTGTGCGCGACGAATTTGATGCGTATCCGTCGAAATTCACCCGTATCGTGCACTTTGCAAATTCTCTAATTACTTTGTGGCACGCTCGTCAGATCGAGACAAACTGCGCCAATAGAACCGTATCATTTTTCTGGTCCTGTATGCCAAGTTTGGTCCAATTCTGAGACCGTTGACAAAATTACGTTTTGCGGGCCCCACGGTTCCACTCAACGTGCAATTTTGTGCACGGCCCGCCGAAATCCAACTTGGACATACGGTTGAGTTCGTATCGAAAAACTGGATCAGTAGATATGTAGTTTGACGACTTTAGAGACCATTGACTCTGGCACGCTTTTCGGTGCAAAGCGGGTCTAACGGGGATACCGTTTTTGCCCGAAATTACCGTTTTGCCCCTATGTCCAGAATTGGACTTAAGGACAGGCCAATCCTAGCTAAATTGACTATTCTGAGAATGTTGGTAATGTTTATTTAGCTTCGGAGACGTTGTGATGACTTGGACTTTCTGACTTATTGATTGGAGTTACTTGTTGGTTCTTCGTGCAACCCCCAGGCAAGTATATCTTGCCTTTCTACACAGCTTTATTTACTGCACTGTCTTTATTTATTATCCAGTTTTCTATATTATGATGATGTATCTTTCATATCATGTTCATATATTGGTACCATTGATTTGTAGACCGTGTTCACAGTTAGCGTTGTGTCTTATTGGTCGTGCCTTGATTGAGTCGTGCCTTCATGTCTTGAACCTTGAAGCTAACCTGCGAGTCCACAATAGGGACGAGGGTTAGTAGTTATTGGTCCACACCTGCAAGTCCACACTAGGGCGAGGGGTGATGCTAGCCTGCGAGTCTACACTAGGGACGATGGTTAGTAGTAGATGCTAGCCTGCGAGTCCACACTAGGGACGAGGGTTAGCAGTATAGGGTTTACGCCTGCGAGTCCACACTAGGACGAGGGTGATGCTAATCTGCGAGTCCACACTAAGGACGAGGATTAGTAGTTGTTCAAACCTGCGAGTCCACACTAGGGACGAGGGTTTGAGTATCGTTTCGGTTATCCGTTGACATGAGTTCTCTAGTCCTTGTTCAGCAGTTCATTTTCGTGTAGATAGTGTATAGATTCATGCTTATTCATTACTCACTTTTACTTGTTTATCCTGTATTTTTCTCCATGCATAATAAACTGTTAGAAAGGCTCGTTTTTATGTATCTTGCTAGTCCTCTGAGGACCTGATGATCTCTTCAGGTTTAGCGACTACATGGAGTTAGTTAGCAGAGCAGGATGTTAGAGGATTGCGATGTATGATACAGGTATTTGTTTGTGTTATTTCTTTATTATCTTCTCATGCTTTATATTCCATACCATGATATACTCTGTTTATTTATAGGCTCATATCATTCTTAGAGTCTAATCGAACAATATGCTAATGGGATGCAGACCATGACCCATACTTGTTCATTCTTGTTTATATGATTCATGTGGATTGAGATATAGTTTAGATTAGATATGATACCCATGACCTTGACAGCTTATACGTACTCGAGTCGGGCTGGAGTCAGCTCGCGATACGTAGCTGGCTTGCTCACGAACTCGCGTCCGAAAAGCGGGTGCGGGTCGTGACATTTTTGTGGTGGCCCATGCAGGTCAGAGCATATCATACCGGTTACGTAACTGTACTGGTACGAGCCTGCGCAATTGACTAAACCTTAGAAACCCTCAATCCACTCTGCTTTGAAAATTCTTGTCACGACCTGGTCCCAATTTCTTGGGTCGAATCGGATCATGCCCAGCCTGCACTGTTATTGAGACGGCGGCAGTAAGCTGTTCAGTAGCAGGTAACCATACAACAACACTATATTTGTCACAACTCAACATTCAAAAATTTAAAACTTTATTAAACTTTTACAATGAAATGAAAGATACAACTTAAACCATTTTCTATATACATCATGAATAAAAGAAAACTCTAGGCAAACAGCTCATTAGTCTCGAATTCCTCGTCTTGGGATCGCGGAACAAAGCCTCATCAATGATACCTAAAATGTTGGGTCTCCAATCAGGAGAAGTATAATTCATGCTAATTTTAAACAGTTAAAATAAATAATAGAAATATGCACTTTTAAACAATTTAGAAATGACCAGTTTTCAGCAGTAAAACAATATGTTTTGAATAGGCAATGAATATGACCGGCTTGGGTTGTACAGTTGTATCATATGGATACGATATGGCTTATCCCCGTGTGTATGAGGGGTAAGCTAACACAGTCAGTATACAGTTTTGGATGTGGTCATACTCATTACACTACTCCCCCAGTCCCCAATCAGTACAGTAGTTGCAGTCAGTACTCTCCGAGAGAGTTTCGTGTTTGCATCGTGGTTTAAACTTGCAGTAAAACGATTATTAAAATAACTGTAAAACCAACACAAACTATACTTGCCTCAGGAAAATGACTGGAGAGATGAGTTGGTACCGAGAAGGAACGTCAGGTATGTCTTCGAGTTCCTACAGTTGAGAACTCGACTTAGATCCGCTATATAACCAAGCTAAGTGTGCTAGTTGCAAATCTCTAGTAGTAAGTCCTAGTCAGGTTTTAAGTTGTATTAAGCTACAGCTAACGGTTACGTCGCAAGCTACGTGCGTTGATTTAACCGATTAATTTGATTATTTGGAAATATTAAATCAATTATCTTTGGAAAACTTTGTGCTTTTTGTAATATATCTATAAAAATATATTTTCTTACAGTGACAAATCATGTACTAGTTATCCTACTAATATTTTATCCATTTTATTTAATTCTTAATTAATTATATGATTACGCTCTAACTACGATTATCCATTCAAACCAAAACCACCCAAGATCAACATCCACCCAGAAAGAAAGTAAAACCTACACTATGCAATACATGGGCACAGCTAATCATCCTAGAGTTATGGGCTTATGCCCTGTACAATTCTTTTACATAAAATAAGAGAAAATGTTTAATTACTAAATAAAATGTGTCGTAAATAGATAACTATAATAAATAACTTAAACATTAAATAAAAATAATTTTAAAAGTTGAGTCTCAGACTCGGTCCATCATCAAATCTAGCTAATACCTCAACGCCCGGTCGGACCGGTGCGTTTGCATTTCGCTAGGGCCCACAGACCGGTACGGTCATCGCCCGAAAATCAGTTTTAAATTCATTTTCCAAAACCAATTTTGAAATCAAAATAAATAAAGTTTTGTAAAAATTTGGACAGCATTTCCTCTATTTCGGGACAACCCAAAACTGGGAAATGCGCCACAAAACCTGCAATTGTTCCAACCAAATAATAATACCGAAAATATAACCACCGAGATACTTTCCAACCACCAGAACCTTTTCGAAATACCCGGGAAATCCGAAATCAACCAACAACATAAAAATCTCAGCACCCACATCACAAAAATCTCGCAAACCAACCACACCAAAAGCTAACGTAGCTAACCGAATCTACTACGTAGCTAACCGGATTTCCCAAAGGGAAACCGGGGACCGATATCATCATAGACTCTACGGGAGGGACGAACTACTGTGTACCAAATTTTCGTTGGCGGGAAGCCGCGGAAAGAACTTGGGGAGAGCCGAAACAACGTTCGGACAACGCTGGATCGGGTGCACGGGATCGCGGATCTGGACAGCGGGAAGAACTCCGCGGATGAGAGGCGACGACGGGGTCGGCCACTGGGAGCCGACGGGGCGCTGCCGGAGATGGAAACCGCGCGGGGGAGGCACGGGGCCGCAGGGGAGGTGGCCGAGGCTGGCTTGCGCGCAGAGGCGCGGCCTCGGAGACAGAAGGGGGTGCGGCGGCGCGGACGGACGGGGATGGGCGGCGCGGGGGAGGAGCCGCGCGGAGATCGCCGGAGGCGCGAGGGAGGGGACAGCGCTGGGGCGCTGACCTGGCAGGGGGAGAGTCGCGCGGAGAGGCGCCGAGCTCGGGAGGGGTGGCCGCGGGAAATTGGGGTTAGGGTTTGGTGGGGTTTTTCTCTAGGGAGATGGAGAAAGAGAGAGAGAGAGGTTTGAGCTAAGGGGGTTCTTAGTATGAGTAAAAGAGGGAGGGAGAGAGAGATGGTAACAAAAAATGTTGCTTCTCTTCTGATGTGAGTACGGGGAGAGTGGGGAAAAGTGGAGGAATAAAAGGAGAGTGGGGTGATGGCTGTGCGTGAGCTGTGTGGTGGAGAAAAAGTAGGTGTGGGGAGAATGGAATTAAATGAGGAGTTGATGGTGGTGTTTTAATAACAGGGAGTTATAAGAGGGGGAGTGGGAGAGTTTGGAGTTGTGCTGGAGTAACCGTAGGGGAGGAAAGTGAGGGGGTGACTTGAACAAGTTACAAGAATGCTGGTCCTACGGGACCAGCCAAACCATTTTTTTTTATTAATAAAGATTAACCAAGTCAAAAATTAGAAAAAGAAAGGGATTGGGCTCAGGCCTGGGTCTGGGTTCGAAATCCAAAAATCCATGTTGTTATTATTTTCGAAATCCTTTTTCACTCGTAAATAAATAATAGTAATATTAATAATAATAATTTTTAGAAAACAATAATAATATATTTTTTTGAAATACTAATATTAATACTAAATCACTATTTAATAATTAATTACGAGAATATGGGTTTCACAATCTTCCCTCCTTAGAAAATTTCGTCCTCGAAATTAAAGGTAGGGTAGAAAAGCCAAACAGGTACGGGTACTGTGCCCGTAACTCAGGTCCAACAATGAGAATTTCCAAGGCAGTCGTGGATGAGACGGTTTAGGGTCAAGTTTTATTTATGATATCATCCATGCAGAAAAAATACAAAAGCGAACCAAAGTACACGAGGTTGATCAGACCATCATGCACCGGTCCTGATTAGACAATATATTAGTGGGTGCACCCAATAAAATACTGTCATGATCAAGCTTGATAAAGAGATAGCTTGCAAAACTAGGCTGACTTAGCAGCATCAGTCAAGTTTAGAACGAAAAGATAAAAAGTAGGAGTTTACGTGATGGCTCAAATTCTGATCTTCTTCTCACCTCTGAATACACTTGCAACTGGTTCTCTGGCTCTGAAAGGTGGAGTCCAATCTTCAGCTCTGAATTATCCAAAGTGTGACTCGGATCCGGAATGTAGCGTCTGAGCTGTGATACGTAGAAGACGTTGCACACTCTCAAGATTAGCTGGTAGAGCTAACCAGTACGCTACTTCCAACTCGTCTTAAAACTTCCAATGGCTTGATGTACCTGGCCTCAATTTTCCACCTCCGTCAACTGATCGTTTCTCAAAACTTCACAAAAATGCTCTCACCTTCTTCAAACTCCACTGATTGACGATGCTAACTTGGTAGTTGTTGTAAGGAAACTCTACCAATTTTAAATGATCTTCTCCAAGACCCTCCAATTTCCAAAACACAAGATCTAACATATCTTCAAGCGTCTGGATTATCTTTTTTGATTGTCCGCCGGTTTGTACGCCATAAATCCGGCAGGGGTGCCTCTCGTACAATGCTGCCAACTTTTCGGTGATTAATAAACTAACCTTAAAGGGAATAAAGTGTGATGACCTAGTCAGTCGGTCCACTATAATCCAATTGGTGCCCTTCCCTCCTTGGGAACAAGGCAATCCTTACTCAAAGTCCATTGTTATATGCTTCTACTTCCACTCCGAATTGTCCAGCGGCTGCAACAAACTGTTGTTCTCTTGCTAAATTCCTCATGTTGACAAATTCACATCTAATCCCATACCTGGAATTGTCCTCCTTTATTCCATAGCACCAATCAATGGAGGCATATTCCGATACATCTTATTAGCTCCTGAATATATGGAATACTGCGACTGGTACATTTCTTTCATCAACTCGTTCCTCCGTTTGGCAGCCGATACGCAAAGTCTCGTACCATTCTTCAGAGTTCCATTGCTGATCAATTTAGAAACCCTCAAGTGTTCCTGTCAACATTTGATCTCTAAGCCTGCAAAGTGCCTCGTTTTGAAACAACGTCCTCTTGATTTTGTCCATCAGCCTCGAACTTCATCAATACTGAATCAGCATCCAGCTCCGTCCTTCTATCTCCACGTAGTATAACCTCCAGCCCAAACTTCTCGATGTCTTCTAGCAGGTACTAGTCCTTGGTTAAGAACTTTACCATCAGTATCGACCAAGTGCATCAGCGACCACATTAGCCTTACCTGAATAGTACTGCAGGTTGATGTCGAAGTCCTTCATCTGCTTCAGCCATCTTCTTAGTCTAACATTCAGCCCTTTCTGAGTGAAGACATTTTTCAGACTTTTGTAGTCCGTATATATTTTACTCCTTTTCCATAAAAATCATGCTTCCAAAGCTTTAAGTAAATATAATTGCAGCAATTTCAAATTATGTGTGGGATAATTCTCCTTATGAGTCTGTAGTTGCTTATATGTGTAAGCAATTACTTCCCCATGTTGTTGAAGAACGCAGCCCAGTTCTTTTCCAGAGGCATTACTGTAAATTGAGAACCCACCGGTTCCTGCGGGTAGCGCAAGGATTGGTGTAGTGGTAAGTCTCTTCTTCAGCTTCTCAATGCCGCCTGGCAAACTTTCGTTCAGATGAACTCTTCATTCTTCCAAGTGAGCTTCGTCATCGGCTCAGCAATCTTGGCGAAATCCTTCACGAACTTCTGATAGTAGCCAGCCAAGTTCAAGAAACTTCCGAATTGAACTTGGGGTATACCACTCTTCAACAGCAGCTATCGAAATTTCTTCTCTTGACGACATGGCCAAAAGTCCACCTTGTCAAAGAAAATCCACGTTCAGGTAACTTACCATAAAACTTCTTTTTCCTCAAAGTTTCCAAAACTTCCTCAGATGTTCTTCATGCTCTTCTTCAGTCTTTAAATATATCAGAATGTTATCGATAGAGAAGATAAACTGATTCAAATACTCATGAAAATCTCTATTCATAAGATTCATGAACACAGCAGGAGCATTTGTCAGTCTAACATCCTGACCAAAGAAAACTTTCCATACTTAGTGTTTGAACGCCGTCTTGGAAATGTCCTCTTTTCTGACTTTGATTTGATGGTAGTCAAATCTTAAGTCAAACTTCGAAACACCCTAACTCCACACAACCAGATCAAACAGATCCTCGATCCGGTAGAAGGTACTTGTTCTTTAGTGTCTGGTAATCGATACACATCCGTTGCTCCATCCTTCTTGGGCACAAATAAGATAGATACTCCCTGAGGTAAAGTTCCACTCTGAATAAATCCTAGAGCCTTCATTGATCTGGTCCTTCATCTTCTTGGCCACCTTCGGGTTGACTCTGTAACATCCTTTAGAATTTAGGGAAAGAGCCAGGGACTAGGTCAGGGGTGAATCCTGTGTCTAGATCTGGGATAATCCGGGGAGACTATCAGGGAAAACATCTGCCATAAGGGTGTAACTAAAAATTTCTATTCATGTGGAGAATTACAGCAAAAACTCTTATGATTGATCTAAGGACATCCTGTTACAACTTCCAAAAAGATGATGCTATTCAGCAGTCCTAGGTACTATTCTTCATGGTTCTGGCTCTTGCATGAGCAGCCTCCAACTGCTTCATCTTCTATGAACCTCGAGTATGCATCATGCCTTATTGTAGGAGGCAGGGTCTGCTGGATAGAAAGAGAGTTCCTAGGTTGTGGCCTAACAGGTGTCGCTGGGATATGAGCTCTGATTTGATGGAAAGATATGGGAAGTCCTTTACCCGATGTTCAGCAGATCCATATGCCACATATTGTCCCAATCTCTTGCGGCAACTAACGGCCTGATGACCAGGCCTCTTGCAGTAGTTACAAGCCTATAGCTTCTTACGACAAAGCTGCCGGAAGTAGAGTACTTGATGGGACCCAAATATCTTCTAGATTCAGGGGTATCCTCCCTAGGGCAAAAATTCTGCTCTAACTTGGTTGGAGATAACTAAGGCTACATCATTGACGTTCTTCATGTCTTCTCTCGTGATATTCATCTGTTCCTGCTGGGCTTAATCTTGAGCTTTCTGGAACTCCAGGATTTCTTGAAATGGGGCAACCATTTG
The DNA here is from genome assembly GCA_029216955.1 of Iris pallida. Taxonomy (NCBI): domain Eukaryota; kingdom Viridiplantae; phylum Streptophyta; class Magnoliopsida; order Asparagales; family Iridaceae; genus Iris; species Iris pallida. The sequence continues at coordinate 8,994 of JANAVB010035799.1, forward strand.
GAAGATGTTTGTTGGTACTGGTGGAGCAACAAAAATGAATACTCCACCATGGAAATGCAACTCAGTTTGAGATGGGGTAGAAATTGCCAGTGTAGGGAAAACTTCACTGGATGTACTATGAGGACGGTCAAACAGCCGCGAGGGAAAAGACCCTGGGCTTGGTTGAGGAGATGGGGTATGATCCGGAGATGACACCTCATCGCCAGCAGAATTTGGTCAACGGTCATTCTCTGGAAGGTTTAGGACGCACACATAAGCAAGGTAGCCTACCGGTCTATAATCAAGCAAAAATATTTTTTTTTATAAATTATTTCGGTCCTATGTCGTGACAAATTGATGTTCTAGTGTTCTAGTTGCTTCTAGATAGGTTTTCCTAAGTTGTTGTTGTTGTGGACCTGCATGGGCCACCACTGAAAACATGTCACGACCCGGTCCTAATTTCTTGGGTCGAATCAGATCATGCCCAGCCTGCACCGTTGTTGAGACGGCGGCAGTAAGCTGTTCAGTAGCAGGTAACCATACAACAACACTATATTTGTCACAACTCAACATTCGAAAATTTAAAACTTTATTAAACTTTACAATGAAATGAAAGATACAACTTAAACCATTTTCTACATACATCATGAATAAAAGAAAACTCTAGGCAAACAGCTCATCAGTCTCGAATTCCTCGTCTTGGGATCGCGGAACAAAGCCTCATCAGTGATACCTAAAATATTGGGTCTCCAATCAGGAGGGAGCAAAGTATAATTCATGCTAATTTTAAACAGTTAAAATAAATAATAGAAATATGCACTTTTAAACAATTTAGAAATGACCAGTTTTCAGCAGTAAAATAATGTGTTTTGAATAGGCAATGAATATGACCGGCTTGGGTTGTACAGTTGTATCATATGGATACGATATGGCTTATCTCCGTGTGTATGAGGGGTAAGCTAACACAGTCAGTATACAGTTTTGGATGTGGTCATACTCATTACACTACTCCCCCAGTCCCCAATCAGTACAGTAGTTGCAGTCAGTACTCTCCGAGAGAGTTTCGTGTTTGCATCGTGGTTTAAACTTGCAGTAAAACGATTATTAAAATAACTGTAAAACCAACACAAACTATACTTGCCTCAGGAAAATGACTGGAGAGATGAGTTGGTACCGAGGAGGAACGTCAGGTATGTCTTCGAGTTCCTACAGTTGAGAACTCGACTTACATCCGCTATATAACCAAGCTAAGTGTGCTAGTTGCAATCTCTAGTAGTAAGTCCTAGTCAGGTTTTAAGTTGTATTAAGCTACAGCTAACGGTTACGTCGCAAGCTACGTGCGTTGATTTAACCGGTTAATTTGATTATTTGGAAATATTAACAAGAATCAATTATCTTTGGAAAACTTTGTGCTTTTTGTAATATATCTATAAAAATATATTTTCTTACAGTGACAAATCATGAACTAGTTATCCTACTAATATTTTATCCATTTTATTTAATTCTTAATTAATTATATGATTACGCTCTAACTACGATTATCCATTCAAACCAAAACCACCCAAGATCAACATCCACCCAGAAAGAAAGTAAAACCTACACTATGTAATACATGGGCACAGCTAATCATCCTAGAGTTATGGGCTTATGTCCTGTACAATTCTTTTACATAAAATAAGAGAAAATGTTTAATTACTAAATAAAATGTGCCGTAAATAGATAACTATAATAAATAACTTAAACATTAAATAAAAATAATTTTAAAAGTTGGAGTCTCAGACTCGGTCCATCATCAAATCTAACTAATACTTCAACGCCCGGTCGGACCGGTGCGTTTGCATTTCGCTAGGGCCCACAGACCGGTACGGTCATCGTCCGAAAGTCAGTTTTAAATTCATTTTCCGAAACCAATTTTGAAATCAAAATAAATAAAGTTTTGTAAAAATTTGGGCAGCATTTCCTCTATTTCGGGACAACCCAAAACTGGAAAATGCGTCAAAAAACCTGCAATTGTTCCAACCAAATAATAATCCCGAAAATATAACCACCGATATACTTTCCAACCACCAGAACCTTCCCGAAATACCCAGGAAATCCGAAATCAACCAACAACATAAAAATCTCAGCACCCACATCACAAAAATCTCGCAAACCAACCACACCAAAAGCTAACGTAGCTAACCGAATCTACTACGTAGCTAAACGGATTTCCCAAAGGGAAACCGGGGACCGATATCATCATAGACTCTACGGGAGGGACGAACTACTGTGATTAACAGGGATTACCAAATTTCTATTGGCGGGGAGCCGCGGAAAGAACTTGGGGAGAGCCGAAACAACGTTCGGACAACGCTGGATCGGGTGCACGGGATCGCGGATCTGGACAGCGGGGAGAACTCCGCGAATGAGAGGCGACGACGGGGTCGGCCACTGGGAGCCGGCGGGGCGCTGTCGGAGATGGAAACCGCGCGGGGGAGGCGCGGGCCGCAGGGAAGGTGGCCGGGGCTGGCTTGCGCGCAGAGGCGCGGCCTCGGAGACAGAAGGGGGCACGGCGGCGCGGACGGACGGGGATGGGCGGCACGGAGAGGAGCCGTACGGAGATCGCCGGAGGCGCGAGGGAGGGGACAGCGCTGGGGCGCTGACCTGGCCGGGGGAGAGTCGCGCGGAGAGGCGCCGAGCTCGGGAGGGGTGGCCGCAAGAAATTGGGGTTAGGGTTCGGTGGGGTTTTTCTCCAGGGAGATGGAGAAAGAGAGAGAGAGGTTTGAGCTAAGGGGGTTCTGTGAGGAATAGTGAGAGTAAAAGAGGGAGGGAGAGAGAGATGGTAACAAAAAATGTTGCTTCTCTTCTGATGTGAGTACGGGGAGAGTGGGGAAAAGTGGAGGAATAAAAGGAGAGTGGGGTGATGGCTGTGCGTGAGCTGTGTGGTGGAGAAAAAGTAGGAGTGGGGAGAATGGAATTAAATAAGGAGTTGATGGTGGTGTTTTAATAACAGGGAGTTATAAGAGGGGGAGTGGGAGAGTTTGGAGTTGTGCTGGAGTAACCGTAGGGGACGAAAGTGAGGGGGTGACTTGAACAAGTTGCAAGAATGCTGGTCCTACGGGACCAGCCAAACCATTTTTTTTATTAATAAAGATTAACCAAGTCAAAAATTAGAAAAAGAAAGGGATTGGGCTCAGGCCTGGGTCTGGGTTCGAAATCCAAAACTCCATGTTGTTATTATTTTCGAAATCCTTTTTCACTCGTAAATAAATAATAGTAATATTAATAATAATAATTTTTAGAAAACGCTAATGATAATAATATTTTTTTTTTGAAATACTAATATTAATACTAAATCAATATTTAATAATTAATTACGAGAATATGGGTTTCACAATTCTCCTAGAAATTCTCTACGTCCTTGAAAACTCCATATTTGCTCTCGATTATACTTTCTTGTTTCCTGTACCATTGATTCTCGTCCCTTCCCATTCGGAGTGACGAACAATCGTGATGTCTAGAATTTATTAGAAATCCTTAAATTATAGTATATATTGCTTAACTATTGAATATTGATTGTTTATAGATATGAGGATTATAGTTGCCATATGTCCTAGGTAGTCTTGGTGGAATTTTTAGTTACTAGTTAGAAGATTATATGATTTTAGTGACTTGTGTTTCAAGGGAGTAGTGTGACCAAAGGTGGGTAGAAGTCCTCAAATATTCTTGGTTATAAAATATTTGTGAGAAATTAAATTTAAGGAGATTGAGGTTAAGACAGATGTCCTTTTTGAATTTTAGGAATAATTAGAAATTAGAATTTCGAGGACGAAATTATTTTTAAGGTGGGTAGACTTGTAGCTCCCCTTCCCGGAATTTTTGAAATATTTTTTCATTTTATTTATTTGATTTAAATAGTGATTTTAGAATATTATAAATAATTATTAAGTTAATTATTACGGTAGACGATTTTAGCCATGGTTAAGTTTTGAAGTACCAGACGACCAAGAATCATGGCACGGATAGTGCAGTGGCGTGCTTTGACTAGTGTTTAGCCACGGTAGGAGAATACAAAGCTATAAGAGTGTCCTAACTAGGAAAACCAGGCCAAGTTGCGACTTAACCCGTACCGAAGATTTATTTATTTATTAATTATATTATTTGACGATTAGGAGACCCGGTTGTACCAAACTAGTCAAACTGGATCCGAACTGAATCCAAGCCATGTAGTCGTGTAGTGGGACCAAATACGACCTTGTAGACATGTTTGGTAAATATAAATATTTTGTATATATTAGGAACTGGCAATTATTTACTAAATAATTGTTATGGGTAGAATATAGATATTATTGTTATTAAATAGCGTTTAGAATATTGTACGAATTTCTGGAGCTGAATAAAGGGGGTGGTTGATGAGTTCACCGAACTACATTATTGGTCTAATTTTGGTTGTTATTAGGATTTATTATTATTATTTTATTGTTGTCGATATTATTGAGATATTATTATATAATATTATTATATTATTCTTGGTTATATTTATTTCGTTATCCAATAAACATTATTATATTTGGTCATATTTGTATACATAGACTATATACTAGGAATAGAGGTTAGCGGGATTTAATTGGGTTTATGGAGGAATATATATATATATATATATATATATATATATATATATATATATATATATATATATATATATATATATATATATATATATATATATATATATATATATAAAATATATATATATATATATATATATATATATATATATATATATATATATATATATATATATATATATATATATATATATATTTTATATATATATATATATATATATATATATATATATATATATATATATATATATATATATATATATATGTACGTATGTGTATGTAAATATGAATATATTATATTTGAGAGTATGTGTATGTATAGATATAGATATAAAATACATATGTGGGTGTGTATATATATAGATTTATATATATTTAAAGAGAGAGAGAGAACCATATAAGGATTTATAAGAAAAACCAAATAAAATAAAATAAAAGAAAGAATAAGAAGCATTAGCAATCAGCTAAGGCCAGGCCAAACTGAACCGACCCGACCCCAAAACTTTCCGAGCCAGCATGAGAAGCCCAGTCAGCCGGGCCCAGATTCCCACCCGTGCTCTTAAGCACACACAAGCTGTAACCGAGAAGCAGGTTATATATATATATATATATATATATATATATATATATATATATATATATATATATATATATCGTTATAAATGATCAGCAGACCGAGAGAGTAAACCTTCGAAACCCCTGTAAACCCTAAGTCCCAACGCCGTGCCCCCTCGACGCCACCATGGGCGACCCTCCCCGGCCCTGAGCGCCGCCGAGTGCGGCTACAGGCTGGCCAGGCGCGCGGGGCAGCACGGGAATCAGTAGTGCGGAGAACTACGATAGCAACAGCAGCCCCGCGGAGCTATTTCGTGCAGTGTTTCCTCCACGACCAAATCAACGATTTGTTGAACCGATTTCTCAGGTTCGAACCTAACCTATACCCCTTCGTTTCCCTTCAGGTAGTTCTTTTTAATTCGTTTTGTACGCGACGGAAAACGAGCCCCAAAATCGAGAAAAACCTCGATTTTTGGGTTTAGAAACTGTCCCGAAATCCAATGTTTACGGTCGATTTGCGACCAGAACATCGCGAACTTTGGAAAACCATTTGAACACTTTTTTTAGAAAACCTAACCAGCTTTCAAACCCTATTTTTAGACTATTTTATTAATCAGTAGATGTTAGGATAAATTGAATTGAAAATCAAGAAAAACAGTTTTTAGAAAAAACAGAAAACTAGAAAAACTCATCCACACGACGTGCGTCCCGCCAATCCGGACGACGTGGTCGCGAACCGAAAGCATCGAAAGCTGCGTATCGGCTTCGTGGACGTGTGGGATTTGACGGAATTCAAATTGGTCACGTGTGCGCGACGAATTTGATGCGTATCCGTCAAAATTCACCGTATCGTGCACTTTGTAAATTCTCTAATTACTTTGTGCACGCTCGTCAGATCGAGACGAAACTTACGCCAATGGAACCATATCATTTTTCTGGTCTTGTATGCCTAGTTTGGTCCAATTCTGAGACCGTTGACAAAATCACCGTTTTGCGGGCCCCACGGTTCCACTCAACGGGCGATTTTGTGCACGGCCCGTCGGAATCCAACTCTGGACATTCGGTTGAGTTCGTATCAGAAAACTGGATCAGTAGACATGTAGTTTGACGACTTTAGAGACCATTGACTCTGGCACGCTTTTCGGTGCAAAGTGGGTCCAACGACGGATACCGTTTTTGCCCAAAATTACCATTTTGCCCCTGTGTCCAGAATTGGACTTAAGGACAGGCAATCCTAGCTAAATTGACTATTCTGAGAATGTTGGTAATATTTATTTTAGCTTTCGAAGACAGTTGTGATGACTTGGACTTTCTGACTTATTGATTGGAGTTACATTGTTGGTTCTTCGTGCAACCCCCAGGCAAGTATACCTTGCCTTTCTACACAGCTTTATTTACATGCACTCTCTTTATTTATTATCCAATTTTCTTATATTATTGATATGTATCTTTCATATCCTGTTCATATATTGGTACCATTGATTTGTAGACCGTGTTCACAGTTAGCGTTGTGTCTTATTGGTCGTGCCTTGATTGAGTCGTGCCTTCGTGTCTTGAACCTTGAAGCTAACCTGCGAGTCCACAATAGGGACGAGGGTTAGTAGTTATTGGTCCACACCTGCGAGTCCACACTAGGGACGAGGGTGATGTTAGCCTGCGAGTCCACACTAGGGACGAGGGTTAGCAGTATAGGGTTTACGCCTGCGAGTCCACACTAGGGACGAGGGTGATGCTAATCTGCGAGTCCACACTAGGGACGAGGATTAGTAGTTGTTCAAACCTGCGAGTCCACACTAGGGACGAGGGTTTGAGTATTCGTTTCGGTTATCCGTTGACATCTTGACATGAGTTCTCTAGTCCTTGTTCAGCAGTTCATTTTCATGTAGACAGTGTATAGATTCGTGCTTATTCATTACTCAGTTTTACTAGTTTATCCTGTATTTTTCTCTATGCATAATAAACTGTTAGAAAGGCTCGTTTTTATGTATCTTGCAAGTCCTCTGAGGACCTGATGATCTCTTCAGGTTTAGCGACTACATGGAGTTAGTTAGCAGAGCAGGATGATAGAGGATTGCGATGTATGATACAGGTATTTGTTTGTGTTATTTCTTTATTATCTTCTCATGCTTTATATTCCATACCATGATATACTCTGTTTATTTATAGGCTCATATCATTCTTAGAGTCTAATCGAACAATATGCTAATGGGCTGCAGACCATGACCCATACTTGTTCATTCTTGTTTATATGATTCATGTGGATTGAGATATAGTTTAGATTAGATATGATGCCCATGACCTTGACAGCTTATACGTACTCGAGTCGGGCTGGAGTCCGCTCGATACGTAGCTGGCTTGCTCACGAACTCGCGTCCGAAAAGCGGGTGCAGGTCGTGACAGTGTATGTATACATATAAATATACATATATATATGTATATGTGTGTGTGTGTATATATAGATATATATATATATAGATTATATATAAATAAAAAATAGCCAGGCCAGCACAGCCCGACAGGCCCAATTCCAGCCTAGCCAGTTGGGCCAGGCACATGCTCAACCCCCCAGCCCAGCAACCGAATTTCCCCTAGCTTTCCAAAGCCCATCAACAAACCCTGGCCCGGCCCACAAACTTCCCAGCCCAGCAGGCCACCCAAGCCTAAGAACCTAAACCAGTAGCCAAGCCCGACCTACCCAGCTAGGCCCGACTCCCTTTCCCTCTCGGTTTTCAGCAAGACCCATGGGTCTTATATATGCATACATGCATATCTGCGAAGAGAGAGCGAGATCGAGAATCGAAAAACACCTAAACCCTAGAACTCCTGGAACCCCAACACCTGACGCCACCACCACCTCTCCACAGCGCCACACCCCAGCCACCGCAGCACCGCCGCGAGGCCACCGCCGGCGGCCAGGGCCGCGCGCGCGCACGTCGAAGCAGAGCAGTCGCGACAGCAGGGTGCTGTGGGAGCGCCAACTTTAAGGTACGATTACACCCTCATTTTTGAGTCGTTTTATGATCCGTAACTTGTTATGGAAAGCCAATACAACCCTCTTCGAAACCTTTCAAAGGGAATTCATCGTAGACCCTTCGATCGACCAAGAACTCGATGCGAAGTCGATCAATTAACTGTTCGAAAACAGAACAGTTTCATAGACCAACTACCCTACTTTACGGTCAGTTTTCTTCCAGACCATTAACGATTTTGAAAATGTATTTGAAGGAAGTTAGGGACAACCTACAGGACAGAAAAACCTTTCTTTTACTTTTAATTAATTCATTGTATTTGTCAAATAAAATTTGTTTAAAGTTTCCTAAAAATCATGTTTTCAGAAACTAAAAATCCTCGATACGACGTGCATCCCGCCAATCCGGGCGACGTGGTCACGCACTGTGAGCATCGAAAGGCGAGTACAGATATTGCGGATGTGTGGGCTTTGACGAAATTCAAATTAGTCGCGTGTGCACGACGAATTTGATACGTATCCGTCGAAATTTACCGTATCGGCCTCTGTGCAAAATTTTCAATTACTTTGTGCACGTTCGTCAGATCGAGACGAAACTTGCGCCAACAGGACCGTATCATTTTTTTGGTCCTGCATGCAAGTTTGGTCCAATTCTGAGACAGTAAAATCGGACCGCCTTTTTGTGGGCCCCACGGTCCGATTCAACGAGCAATTTTATGCACGGCCCCTCTGAATCCAAAATTGGATATACCGTTGGGTTCATATCGGGAAACCGGATCCGTAGACATATATTTTGACGACTTTAGAGACCATTGACTCTGGCACGCTTTTCGGTGCAAAGTGGGTCCAACGGCGGATACCGTTTTTTGCCCGAAATTACCGTTTTGCCCCTGTGTCCAGAATTGGACTTAAGGACAGGCAATCCTAGCTAATTTGACTATTCTGAGAATTTTGGTAACGTTTATTTCAGATTTCGGAGACAGTTGTGATGACTTGGACTTTCTGACTTGTTGATTGGCGATACATTGTTGGTTCTTCGTGCAACCTCCAGGCAAGTATACCCAGCCAACTTGTACAATACAATTTATATGCATGCTCGATATCTCACTGCTATTCTTTCCCTTACATTCGTGATTGCTTTATTCCATGTCCAGTACACTCATCCTGTTATAGTTTTACTTTACATGTTTCTAGTTGCATGCACATTATAGTTCCTTTCTGTTATGATAGTTCTATCTGTTACACTGTGTTAGTTTCATATGTTTTTCTTGATAGAGTCGTCTAGTCCTACACCATGATTCCCTTAACTTGATTATAACTTGACTTGACTTGACATGACTTGAGTAGGACTTGACTTTGACATTCTATAGATTGTGAGTACTTACCTTGACTATGGTCTATAGGATTTTATACTAGGATTAGCTACTGTCTTGGTTGTGAGTACTTGCCTTGACTGTGATTGAGACACTATAGATTGTGAGTACTTGCCTTGACTGCAGTCTATAGCTTTGACTTATTAGCCACTTCTAGTATGGCATGCCAGTGTCTTAGGATCCTTGTGTTTAGATCTTGTGTCTTAGTTCATTTTGTCTAGTTGGATATCCTTGATTGTTTCTTACTTCTTTGCATATTTGTACTGTTACATGTTGGCTTGTATATTATGTATCTTGCTAGTCCTCTGAGGACCTGATGATCTCTTCAGGTAGCTGATTGCATGGAGTTAGTTAGCTGAGCATGTGGTAGTTGACTTCATCTGTATGATTCAGGTATTTTGTTAGTGTTATTGATTTACTATCATCATCGTGCTTTTATGATATATCCTGCTTATTAGCTTAGCTTTATAGACTCATATTATTCTTGGAGTCTAATCGGACATATATGTTAGTGGGCTGCAGACCACGACCCATACTTGTTCATTCTTGTTTATATGATTCCTCTGGATTGAGATATAGTTTAGATTAGACATGAAACCATGACCTTGACAGCTTATACGTACTCGAGTCGGGCTGGAGTCCGCTCGATACGTAACTGGCTTGCTCACGAGCTCGCGTTCGAAAACCTGGTGCGGGTCGTGACAGTGACAGCGATGGTTTGGGAAGCTGCTATTGTTTGGTTGGGGCGGTGTAGAGGCGGGTAGACAGAGGTGTTGGTAGAACTACGGTGGTGGTGGCGGTTTGGTGGTGTTGTTGTTGGAGTATGGTGGCAGGGATGATGTAGGCTGGTATTGGCCGTTGGAGGCCAGGGGAAGACGGCGACGGCGGAGTCGGAGACGACAGGGAGGAGGAGTGGCAGTATTAGGTTTAGAATTTATTTGTGTCGGGATTGTCGACACGGAGGAAAAATGTATATGTAAAGGATGGAATAAGAAGCTGGGCACGGACACGGTGCACATATGTGGGTTGTGGAATTTATGGAAGAATTCTAGAGTCAAGAGAATATGGGCTCTCCTTATATAGGAGGTGGAGGACCCAGTTGGATAAGGACTGGAAATGCTTAAATACTTATTTGATAATTCTCTATTGATTGAAATCGAATTCAATCAATCTAAATTTTAATTGAATCTATATAATCCAATCCGTAACTTAAATCTTATGTAAAACAAAGTCAAATAAAATATTTTTCAATTTAAATTATCATATTTAATCAAATATCAACTCAAACAAAATTTTAAATATTATATTTGACTTACCTTTTATAAATAATTAAATTATATTTTAAATATTATATTTAACAAAATTATCATATTATATTTGACTTACTTTTATATATTTGACTTAACTTTTATAAATAATTAAAGCGATTACCAATAGTTTTCATAAATCAAAATAGGCATGAATTAAATTTCATGCACCTCGCAAATAAGATATTTTTACAAAACATAGTTTTTCCAAATTACTATTTGGACAATAAAATCACTAGTCTTTTTATAATAATAATACGTTTATCAAATCTTGACGTAACACAATAATTCAAAATAGAATAAATCTTTTAATAAACATTTTGGTATAAAAATATGTATCATCTCGCAAATTCGTATACGACGTACAAATGCGAAGAACGCGAACTCGCACGCGACGTACGATTTTGAAAAACCAAAAATACGATACCAATTTATAAAAAAAATAAAATCGTATTAAAATTTAGGGTGTTTACACAGATCAACTTGTTTCAATCAATTCTAAGCTCTATTCATTCGAACTTAAATAAATCAATATATCTCGACGTTTGGAAAAGATGGAAGAATCTTCCGCTTTGAAGAAGACATCTTCATCTGGAGTAATTAATATTGTAGAGGAGGTTAACGTTGAATCTTCTGATGAGGACGAGGAGCTGAAGAAAGCTGATAAAACAATCCAGCAAATTCTCGATATAATCCCTCTAGAAGAAACTGACTTTAGCAATTCTTCGAAAAAAATGCAAGAAAATTTAGTACCGGTTACACCTTTGAAAAGTTTAACAAGAAGTTCAACCTCAAAGCCTAGCCAGTGTACTAGTAGTTCTTCGAGTTTTTACAATTATATTTTTGCGGATGATAAACCTGACGAGTAAGTAATATGAGTTTTTATTTCATTGAACAGTTTTTTTTTCCTAATCTATTCGTTTCTTTTCTTAGCGAAATAATATCGTCTTGCAACAAGATTTATGTGAGTCGGGCTGAGATGAAGTCCTTTGCTCCAGGAAGGAGAATTAAAGATGGGGTATGTAGATAGTATATCTTTTCTTAGATGCCATCTATGTTTACTTCGATGTCATTACTAATTTTTTAATGAGATACTCAGATTGTAACCCTTGTCTATGCTCTTCTCACCGCGGAGGAACGGAGAAGAACTGGCAATAAAGCTAATGTATGTATTTACCGATAAAGTTAACGGTGAGTGAGCATTTTATTCTTTAATGATTATGCATTAACAATTTTCTCGTTTGTTTGTCGTTCGTAATGTATTAATTGATGTGTATGTAGAAAGCAACGTTACCTCCATCTAACAAACCACTTCATGAAATATGGAAGAAGAACAAATATTTCCAGGATTATAGGAGATCTTTAATCATTTGTAACAAGGTATTAATCTATTTCTTTTTAAATTTTAATCCCAATTTTCTAAAAATTGATTAATTTGTTTTACCTAATTAATTCTGATTCAGATATACATACCCATTCTTTTGTTTGACCACTATACTCTTGCAAGAGTTATGGTTAAAACAAAGACTGTTGAAGTTTGGGACACCCTTGCATCTACAGAAGAGGTGATATATAACAAACCAATCATAAAAGAAATAGTAAGCTCATATTCATAAATTTTTATGAATTGTGTACTAGATTCGCGGTATACTAATACATATTGTATTCTGGTAATTGTAGCTTTCAATTTTGGATCTCTTTCTCGAGGAAGAGATTTTGAAGTTGAGAGATGCTAGGTTCAACTTTTCTTCTTTCTCCATAATTCGTCGTCCTTATGTTCCCCGCCAAGATAATACATTTGATTATGGTATTTTTGTAATTTTATTCATGAAAGACGGATGTAGTTTGGACTCCCATTCTCTCAATATAAGTCTGAAAATATGTCGTCAAATACTTACACTTTTTAGAGCAATATTTTTGATGTTATGTTTGTTATATGCAGTTTGATTCAGAATTGGAAAGGCGCAAAGTTGCTATATGGATTGCATCTTCAAAGCACAATGAAGAAGAATCCAATTTGTACAACAATATAATTAAGCAGCAAAGGTCAAAAGGAGTCCACTCTGATGGATAAAGATGGAAGACGATGAATTTTTTCCTTCTTTTATCTAATGAATTATGTTCATTTGTTTTGTAACAAATGGTTAGGAATTAAGTTTTGTGGAGTTATAATATTCTTAAAATATGGGATGAAAATTATATCAAAATGTTTATTTGTTTCATAATCTTGCTGCCATATAATCTATCTTTGAGAAAATTTATCAAATGCCCAAAAACTGCAAAAGTTTTATGAAAAATCCACCGCAAAATAACATTTCATCGCGTGCCCAGAATTAGCAAAAAATATATAAAAGGGTGCGGCATGACCTTTTTGTCCTCCTAATTTATTGAAAACACCCACGAAACCTACTCTTCAAAACAAAAATGTTTCGATTTTTCTGCTTCTTCCATATGCTGCTCATTTTCGAATATAGATTTTATCCTCTAAAATCTTCAACTTCAAAAACTCGTCAGTGACTCTCCATTGCAATCTTCACACCATGTCGTAATCATCAGCATCAAATAGAACCCCAATTAGAGAAAAGGAAGAAGATGTAGATAAACAAGAAGAGAGAGCTGTTGTGAAGAGATTTAAGAAGGTTGCACATACGCCAAAGGCTAGTAATCAAGAATAAGGGCAAAAAAATGATATAACTATAAGTTCTGTTCATGATTATATTAAAATGCATAAGAATGGCCATTCTTCGTGTTAAAATACAGGAGAACGACCATTCTTCGTGTTAAAATCACGAAAAATGATTATTCCAGTGTTAACATGCAGTGGAATAGTCATTCTCCGTGTTAAAATGCAGGAGAATGACCATTCTCCATGGTTAAATCACGAAGAATAGTTATTCTCCGTGTTAATATCACGGAGAATTGCCATTCTCCTTGTTAAATTGATGGATAAATTCCATTCTCCGTGTTGACTTGACGGAGAAATGCAGGATAATTGTCATTCTCTATGTTAAAACCACGAAGAATGGCCATTTCCCGCGTTAAAATGCAGAAGAATGGTCATTCTCCGTGTTAATATTACGGAGAATTGTCATTCTCCATGTTAAATTGACAGAGAATGACCATTCCCCGTGTTAAAGTGCTGGAGAATGGTCATTCTCTGCGTTGATGTCACAGAGAATGACTATTCTCCGTGTTATAATTACGAAGAATGACCATTTACCGTGTTAAAATGCAAGAGAACGGTCTTTCTCCGTGTTAAAATCACGGGGAATTGACATTCTTCGTGTTAGATTGACGGAGAAAAGTTGACAGAAACCTATTTTTTTGATTTTTTTTGTAGAAAAAAAACTTTCAGAATAAAGATTCAAGAGTTTTCCGTTCTTCTTACAAGACGATGGTAACTCTTATGGATGATGTCAAAAAAGATGGCAGCCGTTTGCCCGAGCCAGTTATTGATTCTTTGAAGAATACCCGTTTCTATAATTTCGTCGAGGTATTCTACAAAAACAAAGTTGGCACACAAGAATTGGCCAAGGTTTCAGAAGGTCTTGAGAAATTGCTAGAAACTTATGTAGAAGACAAATATGACATCGAATACTTTCAACTGAGCATTACTGTTAAAAGAGCGCTAAGTGTGGGCGATATGGCTGTCATTTTCGGTCTACCGCTGAAGGATGATAGTGAGGATGGTGCTAATTACAAAAGATTGATCATGGAAAAGCAACAGCAGCACACACCACTAGCATCGTTGAGCCTGTGTAGAGATCACTTCACAAGATTGCTGGCTAATTCCAAGGGCAAACACTCAGAAGTCACAAATAAGGAAGTGAGAGAGAAGTTCTTTGAATTGTTACAACGGCTTCGTAGCGGAGATAACGCTATTAATCCAGATGATTTGGCCAAGCTAATAATCTTCCACTTGTGCCAAACAATATTCTTCACAAAGTCTGGCGGTTCAAATTTGTCGTACAGATTCTTGGCCTTGGTAGACAACATTGAAGCTATCAACAGTATATGCTGGCCAAGGTTAATCTTAGAGTATGTCATGGAGAGCATCAAGAGGACTACAAGTAAAACTAAAGGGGGGATTACTTCGATGCATACTCCAAAATAGAACGTTGCACAATATACTTCCTCTATTGGTTTGCGGAACATAGTACCCTTGTGGAAAGGAAGTCCATACCAATACATGAATACCCGAAATTTTATACATGGAATGGGTACAAAATCTCGGTCTTCCTCAAACGCGAATATCGTATTAAAATGAGATCGAAACAGATATTCAAAGATTTGGTTATAGCTGTTGGGAAAGAGGAAGGCCACCTAGAAGAGGATGTTGAACAAAAGAGACCCCAAGAAGGCAGGGATGAGAATGTTGAACAAGAGAGACCCTAAAATGAAGCCCAAAAACCTGAAATAAACACCTCCGCGATGGAGGATTTGATGCGGGAATTGGAGAAATTACGAAAAGAGAAATCTCAGTTTATTACTGAGAATGAGAAACTCCATGAAAAGGTTCAAGAACTGGAGGCACAAGGAGCCCAACAACATGCAATGAACATTATGATGGAGGGGCCAGTACAGGAATTGGACTCCTTACGAAAAAAGAATTCTCAGATTATTGTTGAGAATGAGAAGCTTCATGAAAAGGTTAAAGAGCTAGAGGCACAAGGTAAAATTTTCTCTTTTTTCAAAGTTCTGATTTGTAATTCTCGTGTTAAAATCACGGAGAATGTCAATTCTTCGTGTTAATATCACGGAGAATGGCCATTTTCCGTGGTCTATGCAGGATAATAGCCATTCTCCGTTGTAATATCACAAAGAATGGTTATTCTTCCTGTTAAAATCACGAAGAATGGCCATTCTCCGTTGTCATATCACGTAGAATGGTCATTCCCCATGTTAGGATGCAGGAGAATGGCCATTCTCCGTATTAAAATCACGGAGAATGGATATTCCCCGTGTTAAGATCACGGAGAACGATCTTTTTTTCTTCTTTTTTTAAAAATGGTATATATTGATTGATATCATACTTTTTATTGTTATTTGTTTTATACTAGTTCAATCAACCGAGAAGCTCAAAGAGGCAAATAAAATGCTCATTAATGAGAAAAGCAAGCTTCAGCAACAAGTTGAATCATTGCAGAATGAAGCCATGATAAAGGATGGAAAGATCGCTGATCTCAATGCCATTGCTGCAGCATTACAGCTTGAGGAGACTCAACCAGCTGTTGAACAACAAGCTGCTGAACATGTTGCTCCAAAAGAAGTCACAACAAGATCAACGGGGGAAAGAGGTTGAGAAGACCATCACCGGCAGTAGCCGATGAAGATTTCACTCCCATGGGAAAGAATACAGTAGCAGTTGAGGCTAATAAAAAGCGAAAGACAAATGTCGCTCCGAAACCAAAACCTTCAGCCAAAACCGGGGGACGAGAAAAAAATAAAAAGGCGAAATCGAAAGAATCTGCTAAACCCAAGATGGATCCCAAGACGGCTGAACTAGTGAGAAATAGAAAGATGAAGAAGCTTTACAGGAGCATCGTATTTCCAAGAAAGATGAGTCCAGAGTATGTATTCTGAACTCGACCAATCTCCGTCCAATTAATAAGGAAGAATGGCCATTCTCCTTGACAGTTGGACGGCGAAGGATCATACTCCGTATCTGTTGGACGGAGAATGATCATTCACCGTGTCTTTTAGACGGCGAGTGCTCATTCTCTGTGTCAGTTGGACGACGAATGACTCTTTTTTTTCCTTTCTAGTATTTTTTACAATTATATCCTGAGAATCTCTATTAAGTTAATTTAAACCAAATTTATGTACAGTGATATTGTATACTTGAATGATACGAAAGAGGGAGAAAGGGGAGTTGTCATCATCCTGTCAGTAAAAGACATACAAGACATACTCAACTATGAAGACATAAAGGCTGGCATAGTAATAATAAAGAAGATGAAAGAAGTTCAAGACTTCAAAAGAAACTATGTTTAGCCAAGTTCACAGGATGCATAATGTAAGTGGTGTGCATTCATGTTGTCCAACACATTGGCAAGAATCAAAACTGAAAAAATACTTATTCATGTGTACACCGATGAAAAATGACGTAAAACTTACTAATGATATTGTGTTTTGTTTTTGGGAAACAGAGAATCGTGGAGCTTGCCTTTGAACCCAAAGCAGCATCCGGCCGTTAAAAATTTTAAACAAGATGTAGAAGACTTCATCATAGGTTTAGAGGACAACATAGAGTGGCTATTCGTTCTACTCTTTAATGAAGGCTCCAAATACTATACGCTGCTCACATTCAACTTGAACTCCTACGAATGGACACACTACAACTCCTTGTGGCAAAACACGTACAAAAAGGGCAAAGAGGATGGAGAATTAATAAAAAAAACCATAGAGCCTATCGTCAGGAGGAAAATTTTGACGAAGAGGGAAAGCAGCCCGACGATGATGGAGTATGAGAGCACAGATCTGAAATGTTCTACACAATGCCCACAAAACTAGTACCAAACTGCCTCTTATACGATATTTTATATGAAGTGCTTGATGAATCATCCTTTCGAATTCCTGAGAGAAGAAAACAAGTTCGTTCACCAGATGGTTACAAAAACGAGGTTGGAATGGGCTAAGAAGTTGCTTTCAAGTAAACCCCATGTAATAATGCCATAAGTACCAACCTAGCAATGACATTGTAAATAACAATATAAATGGGCAAATAACTTCTTTCTATATCTTCTATTTGTCTTTTATTCTTCTGTCTGTGTCTTTTGTAATGTTTGCGTTGTCTTTTATAATAAAATCATTTTTGAATTATATTTACATTGTTAAAACCATAGAGGATGGCCATTCTCTATGTCAAAATCACGGAGAATAGCCATTCTCCATCCTAAAATGTAGGAGAATGGACATTTCCCATTTCAAAAATTACGTAGAATGGCCATTCCCCGTCTTAAAATTTCAAATAATGACCATTCTCCGTGTTAAAATCATGATGAATGGCCATTCCCCATGTTAAATGCAGGAGAATGGTCATTCTCCGTGTTAATATCACGGAGAATTGTCATTCTCCTTGTTAAATTGACGGAGAATTTTCATTCTCCGTGTTAAAATTGACGGAGAATGGCCTTTCTTCGTGTCAAAGTGACGGAGAATGGCCACGTGTTAAAGTGACAGAGAATGACCATTCTTCGAGGAAACTCAATAGAACACTTGGGGAATGGCTACAGCTAGGAGCATTTCTCTGGTGCCTCAGCTAGGCGCATCTCTCGGGTGTCTCAGTTAGGCGCATCACTTCAGCATCTTAGCATAGGCGCATCATCGTGCATCGCCAGAGCGAATCACTTCCTCGTCAACGTGCGGGCGCTTCGACAGAGTGTGGGTTGGCAATCAACCCAAATCCTGGGGCTCTTCCAGCCTAATAAAAATCGAGGCACGCCAACCCCGATCTTTCGATGCAACAGGCACCTTCGACAGCCTGTGGCTATTCCAGCCTAACAAAAACTGGACCAAGGCGATCCCGAACCCAGTAACCAACATCATGGCACACAGTCAATGAAGTGCACGAATACGTACAGTCCACTCGGGGCATCTCAGTCTTCTGAAGGAGTTCACCACCAAAGCTTCTTCGAATGAGAAGATCGACAAACCATAGGAAAGCGTCTTACCAAGGCGAGGGATCGGTCGAGTCCATATCCATAAGAAAAGTTAAGTGAAATGAGAACAAACTCTCCCTACACTACTGCCATTTATAGGCAAGAGCAACTCATACCCATGCGCCAAGTGGCAGTCACTTCGAATTTAATTCAATGAATTTGCATTAATGCCAATGAATCTGCCCCTTTGAATTCTGCCAAGTCAGAGAGCCATCAATGCCTCAAAGAACTCACAGACAGGCTATGCAGCAGATGCATTGCTCAACACCATGTGCCTCGTACTGATGCGCCTAATAGAGCACTAGCTAATGCGCCTGTCAACACCATTATCCGTGTTAAAATCACGAAGAATTACCATTCTCCTTGTTAAATTGACGGGAAATTGTCATTCTCTGTGGTAGAATGCAGGAGAATGGTCATTCTCCGTGTTAAAATTACAGAGAATGGCCATTCTTCGTTTTAATATCATGGAGAATAGCCATTCTCTGTGTTATAATCACAGAGAATGGTCATCTCCTGTTAAAATATAGGAGAATGGTCATTTTTCATGTTAAAAGTACGGAGAATTACCATTTTTCGTGCTAAAATAATGGAGAATGGCCATTTTCCTTGTTAAATTGACGGAGAAATTGACGGAGAATTGCCGTTCTCCTTGTTAAATTGACGAAAAATTGCAAAAAAAAGTTGGGTAAATGAAAGAAGAAGAAAAAAATAGTACATAATGATAATTAAATCAACGATGGTTCATTTGAGTCCATTGGCTCTTTGTCACTATCTCGCTTCCGTACTTTACAATTATGAAAATCGTGACCCAATTTTTTACAAACTCTACAAATTATAGGCTTGAGGATAGTCTGACTTACTTTAGTCTAGCTTGATTTCCCTTGACAAGGCTTTCCTTTTATTGCTACCGGATTTGGCCCTTTAAAAGATTCATGCACTCCATGAACTACATCAGCTACCATTTTTCTTCTTCACCAATATCGGTCACCATTTTTTGTAACTCAATCAGCACAGACGACATCAACTCTGTTCCATTCTCTCGAATTTTGCTTAATTTTTTACAATAATACGTAAACAGATTAACTTGTTCATCAATACCACCATACCTTCTACTCTCAATACTGTCTGGGTGGATGAATTTCCTTTCTGCGCCCGGTCCGGAGAGATAACTCTCTTTATAATCCTTGAGCCAACGAGTTTTTTCAAGTTCTTTGGAATATCTGCCAATTACAATAACTTCATTGCTAAAAAATATGTCGATAAGGAATCCCCTTGGTCTCCATCCACAAGTACTCACAGTTTATGATGTTGTCGACACGATAAAATATAACCTTCTGGTTGATACTGTTTGGCGACAAATACTTTTAGATAGTGCATTCTGCATCTCTTATGATGTGATGGTAGAGAACAATATATTTATCAGAACGTGTGATTTCCTTCCTTACCTCTATAAATATTTTTTTAGTGTAAATTACTGCAAATTCATCTTCTATTACAGCCATGCTAGTTTGTTTCACAACTGGTGTTGAGAGTTTATCAGTGACATGCTTACTCATCTGGCCGTAACATAAGGCCGCCAAACTGGGGTCACAATGTTGAAGGGCCTTCCATAGTGGCAGCTTCTCATTCAAAAATCTTTTCAGAAATGCGATCATTGATTCACATCTATTTGTTGCAGTAGAACCACGAAAATAATTTCTACGTAGAATGTGTCCGACCATCGCTCCCTCATTCTGTACAATACAGTGGTCCACTCATTGTTCTCTACATTATAATCCCTTAGCATCTGCTGCCAACGGTTTTCAAATTCTTCGACTGAATAGTATCTGTTTAGAAAACATGGACAATAACAAAAGTTTTAATATTGTAACAACAACATACTTCAAAGTAAAGTACTAAGTATGAGATGTACCTTTTAATCAGAATACTTAATTCTTTTGCTAAACCATCTCGGTGTACATGTTTGGTTGAATTATTTAGGATATGCCATGAGCACGTTCGATGAACTATGCTGGGCATTAAATCCTTAATTGCTTTATTCATGGATCTGCAACCATCAGTGAGAACTGTCTCTGGTAATTTGTCATTCATGCACTCTTGGAATTTTTGTAAAACCTAAGAATATGTCTCAGCAGACTCATTATGGATCAATGCAAACCCAAACACACAAGTCATTGCATGATTGTTTGTACCCACTAGAACCACCAACGGTATTTAACATCTATTTGTTTAAATGTATAATTAATTGCTAATGAATCTCCAAATAATTCATAATTGAATCGACTTGCACCGTCTGCCCAAAAGAGATGGGTCAATCTGGAATCTTCATCTACCTTGTACGCGCAGAAGAAATCTGGGTCAATGCCCTCCTTAGCTTGAAGAAATGTAAGTATTGTCGTAGCATCAACATCGTCTAGTGCTCTACTATCTTTAGCTAAAGCATTGTATAAATCTTTTTTCGTCCATCCAACCTTATCCTAGCCACCATTCTGGTGGACAAATAAATTCCATACCTCTGAAGTCGTCATCCCGGATTGCTTCATAAGCTTAGCTTGTTCCAATTCTGTGGGTGATATCTTACGATGTGATCTCAAAAGAGCTGTTTCAAAATCATTCGCCAGATTGTGGTTGTGATGTACTCAAAAAATTTTGACAACCCACAAATTTGTAGAAATGGTGTACCCAATACGAAAAATTGCTTTACAACCGCTTCTGCTTTCACTTCTTGGCTCACAAACCCTGTTAGAAGCTTCATTGTATTTCTTCTGTCTGAATCCCGCATTCGAACAACACCAACTACGGACCATCAATATCCCAGATTTGTTTTTCTTTACTTCGTTCTTTCTAACACTGAAACCAACTATTTTTGAATATATCCGGTAGAATGTCTCTGCTTCTTCCATAGAGTTGAACTGTAAGCCAACACTATCTTCATCTAAGAGATCCCTTGGGTCTTTCTTAATGTTGCCAGACTATAATATTTTTTTTATGATCGCTGCATCGAAATCCAATAGAGATTCACCATTGTCCCTAAAAATAGAATTAAATAAAATAAGTATGAGAAATCAATGTAAAAATATAATGAATTTCTTAAATCCATTAGAAAAGGTGAAGCAAAATAACATTTTGCTGTTTGCGTTGATGTCATCGTCATCGTTATGATGCATTTCTTCGTTATTTTCTTCCTCTTGTTCTTTATCGTCTCCTAAGTTAACAGATTCTAATCTTTGCTCATCATCTAAATCATCTGACACCGCTATTGAAGCGAAGCTTTCTTCATCAACTAATTCTTCCACATGACCATCAATTTCTCCATGTGATGCCGCCATTGAAAAAAACAGAGTGTGTTAGAAACCAACAGAAGAAACGAAGAATAAGAAACAATACAAATAGAAAAAGAAAAATACTTTATGTACCTCCAAAATGTCCCTCCTCTATGTACCTCCATCACGTGGCCCTCTTCTATTGGCTCATGTCTTCCCCCAACTTCTCTCCTATTTGCTTGGATCAATAAGGGAGTGCCATATGGCGGAGGGACATGGAAGATGGACATTTTGGAGGTACATATAGCATTACTCAAAAAATGCTTGAGTGATCCTAAAAGCATCCATAATTTTAAAGAAACAACTTCCAACAACACAACATTTTTATCTTCTGTGTACATGTTTTATTAAATTGTGTAGGATAAAGCATACAGCAGCATTTAATGCTACGTTTACTAGTGTATAATTATTTCTAATGATATGGTATTAGTGAACACAATCTGCGAGAGAAAACCCGAGAGAGAGAGGGAGATGGGATAAAGAGAATTAGGGAAATATTCCTACGATCAAACCAAAATGAAAAAATTGGACGCTTGATTTAACATTTAAATTAGATTTAAATTCACAACTTAAAAATAGTATTAATATCTACAATATTATTGAAACTAGTATTAATATTAATACTACTGTTACCGGACCATATTCTGTTCAACTGGTAGCCCATCAGTTCGGATTGATATAGTTCGATGCGGCTGATTTGACCCATACCTGCAGAACCCCCGAATTTAATTGATCAAATCAACAAGTTTTTATTTCAATAGCTCCTTTTACTAATAATTACCATCATCATGTATCTTCTTTTACATTATGCACGTGAAAGGATTGAGCTCAACTAGTTCTAGCGTACGAGTTTAGACGAACACTAACCGAGACCGAGCAACGTGACATCAGCTAAGTTTCTAATACAATGACATTACTGTTAATTTAAATTTTCCAATATTATTAAAAATAATATTAATATTAAAATTTAAATTAATTTTTGATTTAACATTTAAATTAGATTTAAATTCATAACTTAAAAATAGTTAAATTAAATTCAATTTTTGATTTAAAATCTATAATATTATTTAAACTAGTATTAATATTAATGCTACTGTTACCGGACCATATTATGTTCGACTCGTAGTCCATCGGTTCGGAATAATATAGTTCGATGCAGCCGGTTTGACCCATACCTGCAGAACCCTCAATTCAATTGATCAAATCAACAAGTTTTTATTTCAATAGCTCCTTTTACTAATAATTACCATCATCACGTATCTTTTTTTATATTACGCATGCGAAAGAATCGAGCTCGACTAGTTCTAGCGTACGAGTTTAGACGAACACTAACCGAGACTGAGCAACGTGACATCAGCTAAGTTTCTAATACAGTGACATTACTGTTAATTTAAAATTTCCAATATTATTGAAACTAATATTAATATTAAAATTTAAATTAATTTTTGATTTAGCATTTAAATTAGATTTAAATTCACAACTTGAAAATAGTTAAAGTTAAAATTCAATTTTTGATTTAAAATCTACAATATTATTAGAACTAGTATTAATATTAACACTAGAACTTCCAAATAGTCTTTTCCTTGTTCGGTCATACCCCCCCCCCCCCCCCCCCCACAAGCGGGTTACACCCCCAAAATAAGCGGATTAAATAGCATTTTCCATTAAGAAAAGAACCCATCCGACTAGAGGAAAACAAAGGAGAGAAGAAGAAGAGTCACAATGGAGAGGAGCAAGAGCATGATCAACAGCAGCAGATGGGACGTCATCCCTACGGAGATTCTCTCGTTGATACTGGTACTGTCGGGGATGCCGACGGATAAGGTCCTGTGCAACGTGGCCCCAGTGTGTCATTCGTGGTGGAAAGCGCTCAACGGTCCTTATACTATTGGTCCAACGTGGACTTGGAACAGTGATGCCGGAGGGGCCAACAAACTGCAGAGATTAGTTTGACTGTAAAAAAGCTCGTGGCTCGCAGTGGAAGAATTCTACTGTCCTTCTCTGTGTATAAGCTCGACGAAGCTGCCTTCTCTTTTGCATGTTATAGGTCTGTGCAAAATTTTATTTTGTCTTATTCAAATACTTTATTTTTTTCTATTACAAAATTTTATGTATACTTGGTTAATTTCTATTGATCTTTTTCCCTTTTTATAATACAGTGGACAATTTCTAAGGGTGCTGCGCATTCCGAAGTGCTACGTGAGTGATAAAACTTTCGTGAGACACTTGGAGTTTCTCCCGGTGCTGGAAGAACTCGACATTAGCTACTGCATCTATATCATGTTGACTGGAATATTTTCTGCCAGCAAGTATTGCCACCGTCTGGTCAAGCTGAGGAGGAACATGCCCCCTCCATATTTCATGGCCAGGAACAGATTCGTGCTGAACATGTTCAAGAAGATTGAGGGAAAGGCCGTGGCCAATTCGATGTCGCATCTTGAGCACCTAGAGATGGGCTCAGGCATGTTCAACAGAGACACGCTGCGATCTATCATATACAACTGCAAGGGTCTTCGCGTGCTCGACAAACGTGGGTGTTTCAACGTACACCTCAACGACGACCTCAAAATTTTTTTTGATTTAATACAGACGTTTAAACGACCATTTGATGATGTAATCCTAGGGGAACGTGGATACGAGATGTATGGTGATTTAGATCTCATCAATCAGTCCTGGGGTGAATGGTTCTTCTGACATTAGCATGCATGCATGAATTTCTTTGTATTTTTCATATTTATATGATATCAGTATTTTATCCTCAATGTAATGGGTTATTAATGTTCTTAGTCTGGGTATCATTTGATCTATTGATATCCTTTATTTTGGAGAAATTGCAAAATTATCCAAATTAATGTTCTTAGACCATGTGAAGACGAATTTTGATGGTACAAATAGCCCTGATACTGATTGTATCAGTGATTAACATTACGAGTTCATTGAACTCATTTGGAGTTCGTTTCATCCATACAAAACCGCTTTGAAGTGGTTTTGTTCACCCACCAAAGTGGTTTTCACCTTTAATTTGACACATGTCAAATTTTTTAGTAGAGGGTGAACAAACACCCTAGTATTTGTTGGTGAACAAAAATAAACTCTTAGCATTAATACAATTTCTCAGTGTAATCATATCTAAGACATTTCGACGTTTCCCCACACAATGATGATATTTTACCTTCTTCAAGATGAATTTTGGCGGTACAAATTCCACTCATATTTACGGTATCAGTGTCATTCCCCATAATTAATGGTGATAGACATTTATACAAGAAGAGTGGCCCGGAAGGGATACGAAAAAATTAGTTTCTTTTTTATAACCCTTTAAAATCTATTTATATAGCCAAACAACCAAACTATTCATCTTCACCAGCTTTCAAAACCAATTTATATAGATTCAAAACCAAACTAAACAACCAAACTATTTAAAATTCACAACCCTTCAGAACAGTCTCAAAATGGAGAAGAGCAAAACCTACATTTGCGGATGGGCTAACATCCCCAAGAAGATCCTAGCCATGGTTTTGGTACTAGCGGAGATATAGTCTGAGGAGGTCATCCGCTTGTCTTTCGTTTATCGGTCGTGGTGGAAGGCGCTCTACTACCCCTGCTTCTGGTCGGACGTCAAGTTGACCCAGTGGTGCCGCAGGGTTAACCTAACCTCGAAAATTGACGAGGCGGTGAACAAGCTAGTGGTGTGCAGTAAGGGAAATCTAACCTCCCTCTCTGTTTACAAACTCGACAAAGAGGCCTTCTCCTTTACTTCCTCAAGGCCAGTACACGATATTTTTAATCTATTTTGTTTCATAAGTTATAAGTTGTTAATTTTGATTTTTTTTTTTTGTTTTCCTGGTTATACCACTATTTATAATACAGTGGAAAAATTTTAAGGGTCCTGCGAATGCCAATGAGCAACGTGAGTGATAAAATGTTAGAGGAACATTTAGAGTTTCTTTCGGTTCTGACAGAACTCGACATCAGCTACTGTCTACACATTACATGCAAGGGCATCGAACTCCTCAGAAGTCGTTGTCAGCGTCTAGTTACGCTGAAGAGGAACATGCCACCTCCGCAGTTCATGATCATGAAGGGATTCAAGAAGGACACCTTCGACAAGTCAGAGGCCATGGTCGTGGCCTCTTCGATGCCGCATCTCGAGCACCTCGAGGTAAAGTTTGGCATATTCAACGACAATAGGCTGAGAGCTGTCATGACGGAGTGCACGGATCTTCGCGTACTCGACCTAAGACGATGCTGGAATATGCGGCTAGATGGGGACCTCAAGTACATACATGGTTTGGTAGATTTTGTAACGGATCCCTTGAGGATCAGAAACCATGGGAGGAGGAGAATGATGATTCACTTGAACTAGGTGGTAAACCGTGGTTGGATTACGAAATGTCATATGATTGTTCTGACTGTTAATATTAAATAATTCTTATTCATTGTAAGGCTATTTGTGTGCTAAATTATAAGACTATATAGGATTATGATTGAATCTAATATTTTTTTAACAACGTCATAAATGTTTATGATGCGAGCTAAATGTGTTGGCTAAGATCGAAAAATATGTTTCCACATTTTTAACAAGGTTCTTGTATTATTATAGGCTGCAAAAGAAAATGACTCGAAATTAGTTTAGATTAATTATACTCAGATTTCTTTGTGTATTAGAACAAATTAAATTTGATTATAATTAGAATTCTTAATTTTTATAATATTAGATTGTTAATTTGATTTGCATTACATTAAATCTTACATAGATCGGACTCAAAATAATAAATTAGGATTAATATTTTGTATATACTAGAACATTCTCCGTCTTAAATGTACCATACTTTGTTAAAAGCATGGAGAATAGCCATTTCTTGTCCTAAATGTACCATACTTTGTTAAAAGTATATAATAACACCCAAAAAATGATAACAACAGAAAAATTCTACAAAACCCACACACCAGACTCGAACCTAGGCCTTCCATGTAAAAGCTAAACAACACAACCAACTAAGCTGGGACCTACATTTGATGAAAAATGAATGAGATACTTGAACATTCTTCGTCCTAAATGTTCCATACTTTGTTAAAAGCACAGAGAGTGGCCATTCTCCGTGATAAAAGCACGGAGAATGGCCATTCCCCGTCCTAATGTACCATACTTTGTTAAAAGCATATAATAACACCCAAAAATGATAACAATAGAAAAATTCTACAGAACCCACACAGCGGACTCAAACCTAGGCCTTCCATGTAAAAGCCAAACAGCATGACCAACTAAGCTGGGACTTACATTTGATGAAAAATGAATGAGATACTTGAACATTTCCCGTCCTAAATGTACCATACTTTGTTAAAAGCACGGAGAGTGGCCATTCTCCGTGATAAAAGCACGGAGAATGGCCATTCCCGTCCTAATGTACCATACTTTGTTAAAAGCATATAATAACACCCCAAAAATGATAACAATAGAAAAATTCTACAGAACCCACATAATAGACTCAAACCTAGGCCTTCCATGTAAAAGACAAACCGCACAACCAACTAAGCTGGGACTTACACTTGATGAAAAATGCTAGTACACGGTGTTTATTTAAGTCAAATTGAATACCCCATGTTTCCCAGTTAGGAATATGAAGAGTCGATTAGGGAAACGTGTATATACAACTACTTGTATCCATATTCATGTGGTAGGTTGCACATTAAATATGGCTCTAAAAAAGTCTCTAGGTTGGGAACCTTGGCTAGAGAGTTTTGCGGCTGCTGAAGCATGGAAGAGGCAGCCAAAAACAGACTGGTTCGCCGAGGCTGCTGACTTCCTCTCCTCTTTTGGGTTGTCCCATGAGGTCATTGCTTGACCTCTCGATCCGGCGCCCAACTTCGACATACTGCCGATCACTCCGGAGAAATGATAGACTCTGGAGAAGAGGGAAGGCCTACGCCGCCTCCTCCATCATGCAGGTTTTCGCACCGTGGAGGACTTTACGGAGGTCCTTTACGAGGCCAGTGAGGGGTCTACCTAGACCTCTTCTTTTTCTTTTTTGCTTTTGTTCAATTTTTGTTTAGGTTACTTCTTCCTCCTCTTGTCTCCCTCGCCGGGGAATGTTCCGACGAAGAAGCCGGGATTTTAATGTAATATATTATTTTGTTAAGTAAATTTGGTTTCTGCTGCCGGCCCATCAAGTCTTGTTACGTCATACAATTGATTACGCTACCAGCGACAAGTTCTTGTCGTCAAATCCAACATTCAACTATAATTATTTTATTTATTTTTAAATTAACAATTTTAATTACAAAAACCAGTATAAAAATATTGTGTGTTTGATTGCAAGGTGGAAAATAAATTAATTACATGAAATTATTTTCCTGGGAATAAGATTCCATGGAATTTTAAAAAGTTCCTTGGAATACGTAATGTGGGTGTTTGATTGTCATTATTTTCCACGAAAATAGTTATTTTTCATGGAAAATTATATTTTCCTATGGGTTGGACAAGTTTCATTTTTCACCATTTTAAAAGAAAATATGGAAAATGATAGCTTTTTGGAAAATAATTCCATGGAAAATATAAGCTACCAAACACTACAATTGGTGAAAAATTTGTGATGAAAATATTTTCTATGGAAGAAAAAGCCAATCAAACACAACCTTACTGAAAATGACAAAAAACATATTTTCCATGGAAATAAAATATTTTTCCTGCATGTATATTTCAATACAAGGAGTAATATATTCTATTAGGGGTAGTTAGGTACTTACAATATCTGGCTTTTAGTATTTCAATATTTTAGTTTTGTAAATAGTTCTTTTTTAAGTATATGCAAAGAAAAATAAAAGACAACTTTGAGTGTCTTATACTCTTTTCACGTACATACAAATTAGTTTTTCAAATTTGGATCTCAGAATCCGAAGTGTCGTGCTCTTAAAAATTTGAGACTCAGCACTACTCATAGGTTCCTACTTCCAATGTCATATAGTACTTGAAACTATTTCCACTGTGGATGTTAATTACAGCAACCGATTGTTAGGGTTTTCAAAGTACTGTACCCTTCCCTCTTTTTTTTTAACCCTCTTCAAATCCTCTCCAAACGACTGCTTAAAATTATCAAAATGTCGCCGAAGAAACAACGACTGTCTCCGAAGGGAAAGAATCCACAAAGGGATGAGATATACGCCACAAGGACAAAATTTGCAAGGGCGACGATAGCCAAGATTATGGCCGCTAGGGCAGAGGCCGAAAGGGCAAAGGCGGAAGCAGCCAAGCCACTTGCAAAAATGGCTAAAAAACTCATTGCTCGACAAATACCAAAAAATCTATTTCGATACAGAGTTGTCGGAAGACTCAACTTATGAAGATCGAAGGTGTACTAAAGCGAAGGCTAAGGTGGCAACGGATACAAAGTCATCAACGTACTCTGAGGATTCTAAATCCTCATCAGAAGAGGAAGATGAAGAGGAAGAGCTATCATCAAATAAGTCCCAGGATGGAGAGGAGGTAAATTTTTTTACAGACTCTAAATCTAAGATGACTTACAATAAATATTTCAAAAAAAGGCTGTTATGCCTGAAAGATCAATTAAGATGACTGATGTCGAAGATGAAGCTTTCTTGGATATATTAAAATTCTATCAGTTGGAGAAACTGAACAAATCCTGTCTTGAAAAAAACTCCCAAACAATAGTAAGAGAATTTTACTCAAATATTCAGGCTGAAATCAAAGAAAAAGAAGAGGATCAACAACTGGTGTTTTTGAGAGGGAAATTTATTACGATAAATACTGCTGTCATCAATAAATTTTATGGATTTGATACAGTTCCTGAGTTTGATATGAAATATATTGATAATGTTTCCATGAGGGATACAATTTATGAGATTACAGGTGTATCAGTGGGTGCCAAGACCCCTCAAAATGTCTACAAAGATCAATTAAAACTTTGTATAAATTGTTGCATGCCTACGTATCTCAAACACTCAACCCTACTGGACATGAGTTTTCCATCCATCCCGAGAAAGTAAATTTCTTTATTATATAGGAAAGAAAAAAAGGATGGATATAGGTTCTTACATGTTCAGTAGAATGATGCATCTCGTGGGAAAACCAACTGCAAGGATAGCCCTCCCTTTCGGGGGATTTGTATGCTCAATGGCTAGTAAACATTCTGTCTCAAGCTTAGCAGGGGATGTTTATATTAAAAATAAAGGATCCATGAGAAAATTAATCTTCACTCGAATGTTTGGAAAAGGGGCAGCAGCAGCAAGCAAACCATCAACATCTGAAAAACTATCAACGTACCAAACACTAAGGACATGGTTGATGATCGATATAATTTTGTTGATGCAAACTTTAAGAATGTCCTCAAAGAGATGAAGACTATATCCGACAACCAAAAATTGATTCTGGATAAGATTAACCAGATAGAGGTTGAATTTGTTGACGAAGAATAAGATTTCCCTTTCCTCGTGAAGAAGGTAAATGGGGCTAGCCCCAACTGGTGCTACTTTGCATTTTTCCCCTCTTATTCTACTACTCTTGATGATTCCGTAATCTAATATACACATTTATACTCTAATATAAGAAGGACACATATATACACATTTATACTCTGTTACTAAATGATCTAGCTATCCATGTTATACTATTTTCTTATCTAACTTCTAGGTTTGCTTGATAACTATATATACTTGCTAATAGGATTATATCAGTATCATCATTAAAGAAGGAATTCAAGAAATCATTTCTATTTGAATTAAGGCTCCAATCCAGTTATTACTGTGTACATTGTATACACTTGTGAGCTTCAACTCAGCTAAACCAAATCTTCATCTCTGATGCTTAAGGATATATCAAAACTTCTTAGCTCATGTATTCTACATTAAACACTCTAGGACATAAGCACATGGTCTTGAATCAAAGCTACTCTAGATATCCTTAATACTCTGATACTCTGCTACTTGATGCTCTGATACTGCAAATAATTTACAATAAAAGTTAATATTGCACTGATACTCTGCTACTTGATGCTCTGATACGCTGCTAATTGATGCTCTGATACTCAGCTAAACCGAATAGTTAATATTATACTGATACTTCTGCTACTTGATGCTCTGATACTTCACTACAAGAAAAGTGACTTTTTACGGCTTTAATTTTACGGCGTACATAAAATGTATGTCGTAGATAGTTAATTTAAAGCATACATATTAGTAAATGCCGTAAAAGATTAAGAATATATCAAATAGATCTTTTATGACGTGCATTAGAATGTCGTATGTAACTAACCATTAATACGGTGTACACTGTATGCCCTAAATGTTCCTTTACCCAAAATTTTTGGAACAAGGCGCCTCCTAATTTTATTTCCCGCGATGTATAGCTAAACCCCCTCCCCCCTCGTTAAAGAAAACATAAGCTGCTCTCTCTCATTCCCTCTCCCCGCTGCGCTATCTCTCTCCGCTGTTTCGTTGCTCTCTCTCTCTTCTGCTGCTCTCTCTCTCTCTCTTACGGAGGTTCTCTACAGGTACTCTCTTTCTCTACCTCTTTTTATCTCTCTCTTGGTTCTCTCTCTTTCGGTTCTCTTTCGGTTTCTCTATAGAATCGGATGGTTCTCTTTCTCTTCTCTCTCTCTGATTTCTCTTCCTCCTCGTTATCTCTGCAAATCTCTCATATTTTTTCTTCATTCTTCTTTATTTTCTACCAATTTAGGGTTTTTCCCTTTATTTTTAGGGTTTGTCCCCTTTTTAATTAGAGTGATCTGATTTTAAGGGTTTGCATGTACCAATTTCAGGAACGACGTTGTCGGCTACTCGACTCATATTCCAGTGGGTATGATTTTATTTTTCTCCCAATTTTTTGTAAGAAATTTAATTTTAATTTGAGATATAAGTTTTTCGATTAATTTGATTTTCGTTTATATTAGTTTTAGTTTGATTTAATTGAGTCGCCGACTGTAATTTGCATATACTTGATCCAAATATTAGAGGTTGAATCAAAATATTTTGATAATTTAGTCTTTATTTGTTATGATATATTATTCCTCATATAATTTAGAGGTTGCAGACTTGTTTTACATTTTTTTCCTATTAATAACTTCTTTTGTTGCTTGCAAGGAAGACCTTGGATAATTTATATAGTTTTTCTTTTCAATTGTTTTCTTTTTATTTAGGACCTGTTTTGTTTCATGGATCCCATTAGTTAGTGATGAGAAGTCATAGTCACTGTATGTTCTTTTACACCAATTGCATATACATAGTGATACTTGATATCTATGTCAGTCCACAATAACAGTGATAATTTCTCAATTCTCATATAGATTCATTTCACAATGGTTGTCTTTTAACATGTTATAATTCATACAAGTGGGTCATTAACAATGGACAAATATTGGGTACACCTTAAAAGGTTATATATATATTCCTTAAAATCAGAAACATTAATATGTAAGAATACTTGTTTTTTATTAATATAAGATTATGTGTGAGCCGGGGTTTGTCTTTATTTGTAGAGATTCGCAAGCATATCAAAATGGAGCACGCATGTTTGTTGATACAATTCAAGCTAGTAAAGGGAAATCCAGAAAAAATTCAATGTCCTTGTTGTCGATGTTTAAGTCATCGATTTCACCATTTTGATACGGTTTATGAACACTTAATCATATTTGGGATGGATCCTTTATATGATAAATAGGTCATTCATGGAGAAAGTTCTACTGCAACTGGAGATGAAGATTTGGAAATACCAGAAGCATATAAAATGTTTAGAGATGCAAATTTTGAAGATAATTATTTTGATGACAATGATAATAATTTGGAACCTGCATATGAAAGAAGAGATGCAAATTTTGCAAATCTTGTGGAGGATGCTGAACTTCCTTTATATGGTGGATCTACTTACACAAAGATGGCTGTAGTTGTTTCCCTATACAAGTATAAAGCTAGACATAGTCTTACAGACAACGTTTTAATGAACTTCTTGAGATGCTTGGCAAACTTCTACCTCAAGACAACAAACTTTCTGATTCTTTATATTCGGTAAAGAAGCTACTTAAAGATTTTGATCTAGGCTATGAGAAATACATGCTTGTGTTAATGATTGTTGTTTATTTAGAAAGGAAAAGGAACATATGGAGACATGTCCAAAATGCAGGGCTTCACGGTGGAAAGTTGATGTGCACCAAAAAGATTCAAAATAGAGTTCCTGCAAAGGTGTTGAGGTACTTTCCTATAATACCTAGATTTAGGAGAATGTTTAAATTACCTAAAAAGGCAGAACAATTAAGATGGAATGATACTCACAAAAGTTGGGATGGAAAGATATGACACCCTATTGATTCGATGGCCTGAATATGATCGACAGTAAGTGGCCTGATTTTGCATCAGATCCACGTAATATGAGGCTTGGCCTTGTATCAGATGGATTTAATCCATTTGGTGATCGTAGTACTCAATATAGTTGTTGGACTATGATTTTGGTTGCTTATAATCTGTCCTTTCCTTATGCATGTCAAAGGAAAACTTGATGTTGACATTATTAATCCCCGGGCCCAAGCAACCAGGAAATGACATAAATGTATATTTGGAGCCACTTATAGAAGATTTGAAAGAGTTATGGAGCAATGGTGTACGAATGTTTTTTATTCATTTAGTAAATCAATATTTAATTTGAAGGCTATTCTAATGGATAATAAATGACTTTTCAGCCTATGTAAATTTATCTGGATATTCCACCAAGGGTAGAGAAGCTTGTCCAATATGTGGAATTGAGACATCTTCAAGATGGTTGGCTAATTGTCAGAAGCATGTATATATGA
Source organism: Iris pallida (assembly GCA_029216955.1). Taxonomy (NCBI): domain Eukaryota; kingdom Viridiplantae; phylum Streptophyta; class Magnoliopsida; order Asparagales; family Iridaceae; genus Iris; species Iris pallida. The sequence goes on from JANAVB010035799.1 coordinate 42,565, forward strand.
ACCATAGACGATTTCTTGCGCACAATCATCCATTTTGATTAAAAAAGTCTTGGTTTGATGGAAATGAAGAACATAGAAGGAAGCCTAGAGCACTAACAGGTTCAGAAGTTTTCGATGTGGTAAAAAACCATGTCAATAATTGGGGAAACCAAAAAGAAAAGAAGAAAAAGAAGAAGAAGAAAGCAAAACAACCAAACATTAATTCGATATGGCCTTGGAAGAAGAAATCAATTTTCTTTGAGTTACCTTATTGGACGGTACTGGCATTACCCCTCTCTTTTTATATATTCTTTCTTTCTATGAAAAATTAAATTTCATTCTATTTATGATTTTTTTTTATGTGATGTTTCAGAGTTTGTTATTGCGACACAATTTGGACGTGATGCACATTGAGAAGAACATTTGTAAGAGCATTATTGGCACACTCTTGGGTATAAAGGGAAAAACAAAGAGCCTCTAGATTACCATCTTACTCTGCTTGTTTATGCCTCCGTTATGCCAATAGTTTTCTTTCTGTTACCTGGGATGGCTGTGGCTACTACCACCCACTAATTACTGTGGCTACTGCCATTTCACTTCTTCTTGCTCTCTATTGATTTGAGGCTATGATAATAATGATGATGGTACCCATTCCTCCTTCCTATGGCGAGGCAGCTCTGCTGCAGCCATTTATTGGAGGAGGATAAAGAGAATGGGGGTTCTTCTTTCATTCATTGTGATGATGAATCAAAGTAGTAACTGAGCCTCTTCTTTCATTCATGTGAGTGATGATGGATCGAAGTCGAATCTGGGCCTCTTCTTTCATTCATTGTTTCTATCACCTCGATATGTTTCTTGTCTCGATATGTTTCTTGTTTCATTGGACAATAGGATATTTCTTATTCTCATTGGACAATAGGATATTTCTTGTTTCTTCATTTATGTTTACAATTTTATGGTTCCGTATTCTTAGCACAACATTTCTCATGTACTCGACTCTTCATTCTGCTATATTATCATGTTGGTTCATTTATGCTCTGTCACTGAAGGAAATAAAATTGGAAAGCTTCAGTTTGGTCTTGTTGTTAAGCTTCAGTTTATAGTTTCTTCATTTATGTTTGTGGCCTCATGATAGGCTGTGGCTAATTTGATAAGCTTCAGTTTGGTCTCTTTGTTAAGCTTTAGTTTGGTCTCTTTGTCAAGCTTTTTTTTAGTGGAGGAAACTATTTGATAGGTTGTGGCTACCTGGGATGGCTGTGGCTACTAGCACGTTTTCTGATGGGATATAGGTTAATTGCAACCATCCTCTTATTGCTTAGGGCATCACCTCGATATGTTTCTTATCTAATTGGACAATAGGATTTCTTCTTCTGTTCTTCTTCTGGAATGGCTGGTTACTAACCAAGTTGGGTTTTACAGTTCTATTAAACCTGAACTTCTTCTCCTTCGTCTATTATTCTTCTATTCTCTAATCCTCTGCCAAATGGCAAGGCAGACACTGCAGCCATTCTTTTAGCAAAGGGGAAGAGAGTGGAACAGAGGAAAGATGGTAATGAGACCGTGTCTCATCATCGTGATGGATTATTAGATTCAAATTTGAAGTGCTGCTACTGTTTCACTTCTTCTTGCTCTCTATTGATTTGAGGATGATGATGATGATGATGGTACCCATTCCTCCTTCCTATGGCGAGGCAGCTCTGCTGTAGCCATTTATTGGAGGAGGATAAAGAGAATGGGGGTTCTTTCATTCATTGTGATGATGAATCAAAGTAGTAACTGAGCCTCTTCTTTCATTCATTGCGAGTGATGATGGATCGAAGCCGAATCTGAGCCTCTTCTTTCATTCATTGTTTCTATCACCTCGATATGTTTCTTATCTCATTGGACAATAGGATATTTCTTATTCTCATTGGATAATAGGATATTTCTTGTTTCTTCATTTATGTTTACAATTTTATGGTTCCGTATTCTTAGCACAACATTTCACATGTTGTCACGACCCACACCCACTGTGAGGGTACGAGAGCGTAACAACGCCCAGCCTACGCCGCAGTATCGGCGGTAGAAGCTAGAACTGTTCTAGGTCATGAACTAAACTAACATAATATGAATACTCTCCATAAGGAGGCCAACACAGAGGTACAACTCAATCACAATCTAAGGTAGAATGTAGCATGATGGAAATAGATAAGAAATCCTAACTGAGGTACAGCAGAAAGAAATAACAACATCTCAACATCTCTAAAATATACAACTCTGAAAGTAAGACAACAGCTAAACATAAAAAGAAAGGACAGTCTAAGCTATCTACACTATGCAAGGTATCATCCTGAGCAGCTGCCTGAACCTCCCTAGGGGTCCAGGTTACGAGTGTCATCTAGGCAAGCTCCAAGTAAGGGGTACAGGGTTTCTCATCATCCTCTGTAAAATTTTCAACAGGTCCAGTCAGGACGGGAGCGAGCACAGTACATCTCAACAGTTCATAGCAGGTTAGAAAATATAATCATGCAGTAAAGTAAGATATAGATACTGAAGAAATGCAGTATGTAAACAGAGAGAGAACTGTAATAGAAATATCTATAAGTAGAGAGCTACCAGTGACTAGTGATTCAGAGTAAAAAGTCGACATGTGAACGGCTTGATTTGTACATGGCTATACTAAAGAGGCGTACATGGCTATTCTACTTTGGAAATTGTTCACATGGCTATTTATACCCCCCGTACCCCCAACTAATACATAAAGATCCAAACAGGTTATGTTATGATTCTATGTAACAGCCCCCGAAGGGTAGTAGACCCCGAAGGTGATAGACCCCGAAGGTAATAGACCCCGAAGGTAATAGACCCCGAAGGTGATACATAGTAGTCCCAAAAATGGGGATTCTGATAGACCCAATAAATGGATAAGGATTCAAAGAAGACTATGTGATCATATGAGTGTATGTCACAAGTGATCAAAGAACCAAAGAAGCATATGATACGCCATGTAAGTGAAATGCACAGAACATAGAGTACCCGATGCTTCCTGAGGGATAACATCTCAAGAAGGGATCCATATAGTACTAATCCGTGTGACCAACGTGACAGTATCAAGTAAAGTAATTTAATACAGGAAATAATTCTAAGCAGGATATGAAATGATCAGAGAATGTACTCGCCTCGTATCTGAATGTCTGAAGTAAAATGTACTGTCCGAGATGAGATACCTCACTCCTAGTTAGAGCAACACAAGTCAAGATGTATACAGAGGGTGATATATGAAATGTACAATGCATCTGCATGCTGTCTAGGTCAAACTAGGCTAAAGTCGACACTTGGTCAACTCTAGTCAACCACTCTAGTCAAACTAGGTCAAGTCCTAGCCCAAACAAGTCTAACAAGTCTCACTAGTCCTAACCAAGCCTAGTCTAGTAATCACACACCAATCACAAGTCTATACAAGCTATCAAACCTACAATTTACATACCACATTATCCATGCATATATTGTATTACCTATTTACATATTATACAAGCCTATATACTATTTACATATATTCATATATACATAGAGATTTAGAGAGAGATTAAGGTATACATGTGTGTATAAATACAAAGGGTGTGTGTGTATAGGCAATTGTGTGTAGAGAGTGTCAATAGAGTTAAAGTGGGTGGCATGGTATAGTGTCATGAGAGTGTGATAGGAGGGAATTAGAGAGTGTGTGTGTATATGAGGATGTATGATAAAACAATGTGGTACCAACGGGAATAGGAAAATCAGTGAACTATAGGCTATATAGTGAGTACGCAGGAAAGAATTTACCAAAGCAGGGAACTAACCAACATATGAATCTGAAATTTACAGTTAACAAGTATTTCTGTGACAGGAAGCAATGTCCCAATTCTAGAGAAGGAAAGGAACTAATTTAGGTTTCAGGAAACTTAGTTTACCAATCAACCCAAACCACCATATCAATCCAAATCAAGGATCAATTACATCACAATTTCTCAGATTTCAATTCCAGTGTTGTGGTAATGAGCTCTCAAGTGACAGGACTATGTATGCTAGAGTGTGTGGGTTAATGAGTTTACAGGAAAACCAAGGCAGGGAAACAATGTGTATTAGAGTGTGAATATGTGATTATGTGTAATAGAGTGTGTCAGTGTTTCAGTTTACATACTTGTGTGTGCCTACATGGTAAGTTCTCAGAAAAATAGGAACACAGGTTATGGCATGTGTGTGTGTGTATGTGAGTGTCTATGGAACTGAAACAGTGAACTAACACAAGTGAAAACCCAACCTAACATGTAGCACCCTAGCAGTAGCTAACATATATATATAGTGATTCTAATTATGGCAATTTAAGCATCAACATTTCAGTTAACATGCAAGGGGCTGTGGGTGTATGAAACATGAGAGGATAGTATCATGTGTGCATTAGGGAAATCTATGTGAGTGTCAAAGTAGTGAACATGTAAATGTGTGAGTGAGAGTGTACCTGTATAACAGTAGGGAAAATTAATGATGATGTGTATAAATGAGAGGCTGTGTGTGTATATTCAGATTTTTTGGGTGAGTGAGCAAGGACTGGTTTGGGTATGTTAAGGACTGTTTTATGGGGCAAAGGGGACAGCCATGTATAGGCTAACTAAGGGACATATTATTGGACAGTCAATCAAGGCTAAAAGTCATGAACCTATGGCCCATTGGCCAACACTAACCTCAGTTTCAGGTTCACTGATTTAGACAACCAGGAAAAGGAAACAGTGTTCAGTTGTGAGCACAAGGCAATGTAGAGTGTGTCACACTGTGATTTTCAGGAGGTTGCAATGACAGTAAACAATCCAACTCACTGCCATAGCTGACCTTCCCTCAATCTCTCCCCAGGTATGGGCTGCAATTCTAGGCACTCTCATATCTATATATAACTTCTCCATATGAATACATATAAATATCCAACATTATCAGGAAACTGAGAATCCTAGACTCTAGGATTTGAACCCAAACCCTCATCTATATGCATCACCTGGTAATTCAAACTCTCAAATAACCTATACATACACTGAACTGTCATACTAAATATATATACAAACTCAATCAAAAGAAACAAAAAAAACAAGCTAATATCAGTTATTAATGAAATCAGTTCAAGTTTGAGAAAACTGGAAAACAGTGCAAAGTGTTCAGATTTCAGTGTATGTGATACGCATCCAAACTCAGGAAATTGAACCTATCTCAGGAATTACATTTAAGAATTAATCAATTCATAAATAGACTTTTCAATAAAATTCAGTTTCACAACACCACCAAAATCGAGTATCAATTAAATCAAACCGAACTCTTAGTTTTGAACAACAAATCTCAGTTTTTGCTTACATATGCATAGACATGTATGCATCACAATACAACTTGTTAACATTCAATTTAAACATATGAACTAAAACCAATTTTCCGAAATGGTGTACCCGACAGTATCAGAAACTCCACAATGAACTCGAAAACATCAACTTCCACCCAAACTCCATATCCAAATGAGTATACTGATCATATGTATATACACTAACATGCTGGTATGCTAATTATATGTAAAATAACATTTTAAAACATTAAAAATGAATCAGAGGTTTGGAAATGTATGGTCAGGAACACAATATCAGAGAATCGAAACAAAACCCAAATTCGAACTCAAAAACACAATAAAATCTAATACATTACAAACAAAAGGTTGGTAAATAAACTATTACATGTGTACGTGTCAACCATGCTGTATCGTATCTAAAAACAGGACATGAATGTGTCCAAAATCCAAACGAACTCAAACAGTGCAACAGGACAGCAATCATCGTGCACGTGTTCACTGTGTCCGTGGACACGACACGACACGAATTAAGACACGTGCTCGTGCACACGTGTACGCCCCACTAGGGCTACACACTCGTGTCAACACGAGGTGTCCACGTGAGGTGGTCGTGTGTACGAGACACGTATCAGACGCGTGTTCTGTGCGCATTCAGTCTCAGTGCACGACCCGTGCGTGTGCAGTGCGGGCTCGATAACTCACAAACCACAACAAATCCTACAAATTTTATAGGCTTGGTGTCAGTCATGTGGGGAGTCTCCATGTTAAATTTCGTGTCATGAAGTGGCGTGTCCAGTGCAAACCAGGACACAGGCAGCAGGGCACTGCCCGTGAGTGCTACGAGCGTGTTCGTGTCCTATTTGGACACGGATACGGCTCGAAAACCAACTCAGTCCAGTTGCAAACTAATGTACACATATAAATCATCAAGTTTGTTCAAACACTTTTCAAAAATAACAAATAAAAATCCTTTGTGGCATTTAATCAAACACCTATACACACATCATGACACGTGTCCGATACGGACACAAATGGGTCCACCAAGACACGAAACTAATTCCTACAGTTAGGGGACTCCTAGGCTGTCCAAATATGCAAGAAAACTGGAATTTCATGGAGAGAATGAGAAGTTACCTATTGGTGTTCTTCTCCTAAAGAAGCTTCAAAATGGGGGATCCTTCATGCTAATCCCAAAGCTCCAAATTGTCCTAAATTTGAGAATGACCTCCATGAACAGAAAGTATACCTAAATTAGAACCTATTGCAATTTATTTGAGGGAAAAAGATCAAATGGAATTTCTATGAATTTCTAAAGTTGGGAAAATACCTCTTCCTTAAGCTTGTTCTTTCCTAAAAGAGGCTAGCCCTAAATGGAAGAGAGTATAAATAGGGGTGGGGTTCCCAATGTGGCTGGCCATAGTGGGTTAGGGTGAGGGTTTAGTGATGGGCTATGGGCTTGGGCCTCTATGAGCTTTAGGGCTAGTTATTGATTTAAGTTTTAATCACAAGTCATGGCTTATGACTTGAATCTAACTTAAGTCAAATAACCATACTATGGGTCAACTCTAGTCTAACTAGGGTTACATGACCTAACCAAGTCCAAACACAACTAGTTAGCTTCTAGGTTAGCCTACCAAGGTCATGGCTAGTCAAAGTCAACCTAGTCAACCCTCATTCAAACAATTCCAAAATAAATTCTAAAAATCCCATAAATTCAAATAAATTATAATAAATCCAAATAACCCTAAAAATGTCAAAAATACCTAATCATATGGCTAGGCTCTAGGGTAGGCAGTATCTACTAATCACTAGCACAATACCAAAATCACAAGTCATAAATTTTAAATAGTTTAAAATTAATTAAAAATCACTAAAGATTCTAATATGAAATAAATATCATTAATTAATAATTATAATTAAAAATTTCAAAATTACCCTCTTCTGGAAAATGGATGTTACAATCCTACCCACCTTATAAAAATTTCGTCCTCGAAATTAAGATGGTAGCAGTCATTCTATGTCAAACACCCCACAATCAAGGTCTCAAACATACCGTCAGATAATCATATGCGTCTGTCTAAAATCATGTTGTCCAGAGTCTTCATCATGCTAGTGAGCAAGGCTACGATAATCATAGAGTCCTTGACTAAGGTACGTACCCTTAGGTTCATGGTATTTAAAATTTTCGCATTGCCGCATACGACGACGAAAACCTTAAATTCCATACCCGAGATATACATCCAAAATCTGACTATATGTCCTTACTATGCCAACTACACGACCATCGAAGATTCTAGATTCCATAACTGAGGTGACCTAGCCCATATGATTTTTTCAGAAGAAAAACAAACATAATAAAAGAACAACATGACAAAATTAATCAATCAACAAGGAACAGATGGAATCGGATTTCAAGGTAATTATAAAAGACAATTTTTGGGAATGGAATCAAGAAGAACGGAACTTGCAGCAAGATCTCCAATGGTCTGTGCATCCTTGACTGTCCTGACGATAGCTCGCCCTGCTAGTTTCTCCTGGTCTGCTGCTGATGCTGCATGAATCACCGCTGCTGAAAGAAATCAAAATGACGAAAGAAAATCTCTATACAGATAGAGGTGCACCTCCAATGTAGCAGAAATGCCAACCTGAGTCGGCACAACAGGAGCTGCGGTCTCGAGGACCTGATGAACAGGATGAGAGGTGGCCAGCCTCTCGATAGTATCCCCCGAACCAGAGCGATGAAATCGTCTTCATAACCATCATGAAGACGGGTCAAACCAAGAAGCAATTACTGAGAATAAGTGAAAAATTAAGGGAGGACAGTTTATATTCAAGGGAAATCAATAAGCAGCAATTGGATAAAAGGAATCTGATTAAGAGTTTTTCCTAATGTGATTCAGTACCTCAAAAATATCCTAATCCTACTGCAGGCTGTAGTGATACTCTAGTTCGAATACCACTACATAAACTCGACCTGCATGGGCCACCACTCATGTACTCGACTCTTCATTCTACTATATTATCATGTTTCTTCATTTATGCTCTGTCACTGAAGGAAATAAATTGGAAAGCTTCAATTTGGTCTCTTTGTTAAGCTTCAGTTTATAGTTTCTTCATTTATGTTTGTGGCCTCATGATAGGCTGTGGCTAATTTGATAAGCTTCAGTTTGGTCTCTTTGTTAAGCTTCAATTTGGTATCTTTGTTAAGTGTTTTTTTAGTGGAGGAAACTAATTTGATAGGTTGTGGCTACCTGGGATGGTTGTGGCTGCTAGCACATTGTATGATGGGGTATAGGTTAATTGCAACCATCCTCTAATTGCTATATTCATCACACTCTTTCTAATTGATATATTTCGGTTGTCTGTTCTATTTTTTTAGTAGTTTGTTATTCCATTCATTTTGAACTTTATATTGACTTGATTTGTTATTGTAAATAATAGGATATATAAGAGAGGCTATTTTTGCTGCATACATGTGGACTTGGGGCACGTTTGATGAAGTGGCGATTGAAAGATTACTATAATTATGCGGCGCTTGATCGTGAATGGAACGAAGGAATCAACATATTTTGTATAGAATTATTCTATGGCCACAATTTTGTGACATTTTAGTTGGTGATTTGTATTCACATGATTTGACATTATTATGGTTTCAACGAAAGTTAGTCTTTGCAACAATAATTATGTATACTTTAATGTGATTTTGGATCATTAGATATTATTGCTTCAATTAAAAGTTATTATCTTTCATAATTTTTGTGTATATTATCTGTTTTGTGATTCATTGTCAAAGATAAATTGGATTGCACAAAAGGAACTTTTTTAAAAAAAATTAAAGAGAATATAAGGCATGCAAAATATGCCCTAATAGATGGGTATTTTCTACTTTTCATGGCATACAATAAATGTCGTAATTGACTATTATTTATGGCGTGTTGTAGCATGTCGTGCTTTCTGCATTCAAGACGTGCAATAGAATGCCATAAATAATATATTAACGATGTGTAAAGTATGTCGTAATTTTTTTACTAACGGCGTGCGCAAACACACCGTAATTTCCTTTTCACGACATACAATGGTTATCGTGAATACTAAAAGACGGCGTACAAATTGACTTTAGACGGCACGCCATTTATGTTGTCTAACTACCAGGTTTTTACGGCGAGGGCTAATACGGCGTGCGTATGTACGCCGTGGAAAGTGTTTTACGGCGCACATCGCGCGTCGTGAAAACGTATTTTTTCTATAGTGCTTGCACTGATACTGCCAATTGCACCCTTAAATGGTGATTTAGGACTGAACAGATGATGGTCCAATGCATGTACAGAGCGGAAATGCCTCAAGGCATATAATGTATGTCTAATAATAGAGTTAGGACTGAGCTGGAACACTCCCTAGTCAGTGATATTTGGTATTATAAGCATGAGCACACTGCTATAATATAGGTTGTACTTAAGGGTAAGCTAGGCACTTAAACTTGCTTGGTATCCTGATACTAGAGAGAGTCCTTGAAAGTAACCTAACACTTGAGCTAATTGGAGAGTGTACTCACTACTCAGTGATAGATACAAAATAGGGTCGCATCATAAAACACGCACTGTGCACATTGATACTCTAATGTTAGAACCTGTAGTGTGCACATTGATACTCTTATGTAAAAACACACTGTGCACATTGACACTCTAATGCTAGCCCTCACTTTGATACTTCTATTTATGTTTCTGGATGTCATTTCTACATATACAGTGAGTCCATACTGACTATAATTTCTTATTCCGTCCCTCAAGGTGTAGGTGAAGGATATTTTGAGGAAGAAGAAGAAAAAAAAAAAGATGGAGATGGAGATGGAGATGAAGATTCGTATTTTGAGTTTTGAAACTTTTATTTCAATTTGGAAGTAATATTTGAATTATAATATGGTCCTGAATATTTGTTGGTCTTGGCGGTCAAACTATATTTTGTGTTTGAAATATTGTAAGACTAAACTTTTGCTTGTACTAAGCACTGTTGCGGTGCATGGTTCATAATTTGTTTGGAAAATGTAATATGGTCTTGAATTTAGAGTAGGTCTAATTTGTTTGGATTATTGTATTGTGAATTATGCAGGTTCTATATTGAATTACTAACGTGGATTGGGCATATTATTGTAACGTGGATTATACAGTTTATTGGACTTGGAATGAAGTATACTTAATTTGATTATGATTTATTTGGTTGAAGCGTTTATTTGATTTGCAGTTGGCCTTCATAGATGATTTTGATTTTTTAGTGTATTCCTTTGATTTGTAGATGGCCTTCACAGATTTTATGAGTCCTTGGTGCATTCCTTGGTTTATAGCTGGCCTCATTCCGGATGCATTCCTGGGATCACTAAAACTTTATTTGATTGGAATTTGTTTTGCTTTCTGTAAATAATCAGTACATCGATGCCATCAGTATGAATTCGATGTCAGTGTAATGCATAATATAATCATGCCTATTCATCCCTTGTTATTGCTGAAGCAAAGTATGTAATGTAAGAAAAATTCTCTTGGATAGTAGGTTAATTATATTCAAACACTCGTAAGAAATTTCTTTTCGTCGCCCTATTTTGTGCAGCCATACAGTGGAAGCCTGATTAAATAATATTCAGATTTTCTTCAACATGCTTTAATATTAAATGAATATGCTTTGGTAAATGATATTAAAAATACTGTAAATATTTGATAAAAATGAATGAGATATTTGAACATTCCCCGTCCTAAATGTACCATACTTTGTTAAAAGCACAAAGAGTGGCCATTCTCCGTGTTAAAGCACGGAGAATGACCATTACCCATCCTAAATGTATCATACTTTGTTAATGTAAAAATTCGAATATACTTTGGTAAATAATATTAAAAATACTAAATATTAGAAAGATGGTTAATATGACAAAATGTCACAATACAAAAAAAATCGTTCTTTTCGAAAATATTATCATTAGAAAAGTAAAAAATATCGTTAAAAAACAAAAACATATTTATTAAATATGTGAGCAGATGATCCGCCCGACCTCAGAAGCAGGTTTCCTCCGTTCACCACCACCACCATGGCCTGTAGCTTTATAACCAAAATATTAAATTGTTAGATGAAAAATAAAATTTCTGACAATGGCATGGACAGTAAAATTTACTAAGCCTGGAGCCTGCAGGAGTGGCGCCGCTGGTACTCCTCGTTATTCGAGTAGGGCTCGACGACGCCCGACGCGAACCAGACCGATTCTTCTTTCCTTCTTCATCTCTGTTTCTCCTTCCTCCACCACCACCACCACCACGGCCTAGTTTTATAACCAAAAAAATAAATTACAGAATTTATACGTAGAGGCACAATTATTGTTACGAAATTTATACGTAGATGCACAAAATATTATTGGATGTATGAAAGAGAGAGTAAATATGAGTTAATTTAGGGTGTTAATTAAAAAAAATTAAAGTAAAAAATGACCTGCTATAGCAAGTTACCAAGAGGTCAAGAGTCAAAATCAGCATTAAATGATGTTTCTACTCTATTATTCAATCCGAACCATTGGATCAACATCCAATGGTTCAGATTTTGGATGTATCGATACATCATTTTCCATGGTATGTATTGTAGAAGGAATATATATATATATATATATATATATATATATATATATATATATATATATATATAAGCGCGCACACACACACACACACACATATATATATATATATATATATATAATATATATATATATATATTAATATATATATATATATAATATATATTGTATCCCCTCTTTCATATCCATTGGATCTTGTTTAAGTCATCTAATCTTAACCGTTAATTTTTCAACGGTTAAGATTAGATGACTTAAACAAGATCCAACGGATGTTATCATGGGGATGCATGGGGAATGCAAAAGTGAGAGGATCTAGATCCCTCTCTCTCTCTCTCTCTCTCCTATATATATATATATATATATATATAGATATATATATATATATATATATATAACACACAAAAAAAGACCCCTAACCCTAATTATTGTTTCCCTCTTGAGCTCGAGCCATGGTAGCGGAAGAAGCGGTGGAAGCTGCCAGGACCGTGAAGGACGTCTGCCCCACGAATTCGTCAAGGTGTACTCCGCCCATCTCAAGCTCTCCGAAAAGATGGAACTTCCACACTGGACAGATATTGTGAAAACTGGAAGGATCAAGGAGCTTGCACCATATGATCCTAATTGGTATTTTATCAGGGCTGCATCAATGGCTAGAAAGATTTACCTGAGGCAAGGTATTGGGTTGGTGGCTTTCAGAAGATATATGGAGATCGCAAGAGGAATGGGAGCAGACCACCACATTTCTGCAAGTGCAGTGGTGCAGTAGCTCGCCACATCTTGTAACAGTTGCAGGCGATGAACATTGTTGACGTTGACCTGAAAGGGGGAAGACTAATAACTTCTCAGGGGCGACGGGACCTTGATCAAGTTGCCGGGTGCATTGTAGTTGCGCCATGATTGGGTTCATCTGATTAACATTTATGAAGAGAACCGCGTTCTAGGCATCAATGGATCTTAATCAAGTTTTGACATTTGTGACCTTTTTCCTTCTGATTATTTAGTTATGCTTGATAGGTTGATTAACTTCTCTTTGAAATCTTAATTCTTAAATTTCAGTGAACTTATTGTAACTGATAGCCCACCCAAACCTTTTTTTGTTACCTTGGTGTAAAGGATTTATATGATCTTAATTCTTAAGATTTATATGCTTGGATTGGTCAAAAATAAAAATACACACACACACACACACACACACACCACAGAGATATATATATATATATATATTATATATATTATATATATAATATATATATATATATATATATTTGTTAGATATATGCGAATAAATTAATAGATATATAGATAGATTCTTATGATAAAAATATAGAGATATATAGATTTATATTTTTGGAAACATTTTATCATTTTTTTGAATTAAAATTTGATTTATTTTTATTTTTATTTTGAATAGGTTTCAAGTGCAACCCGACCCCTTACCCGTACAAAGGACCGACCCCCATCTCTCCTTCTCTATAAAAAATATTAAAATCCTAAACCAAAGACATAGGTGCTGCTGACGCACCACTGGCCGTGCGCCTGGCCGCGGGAGCCTCCGTCGGCAGGCTGGCCGTCCGCCTCAGCACAACAATGGCAATATCGCAGACAGCAATGGTAGCAGCAGCACGCTAACTTGGTAACGAAATATCTTCCTCAATATTTGTTCATTTTATGAACGGATTGCGTAGTATAAACACAACCTAACTACCTTCAAAATCCATTAGGTAGTTTCTTTTAATTCGCGATGTACACGACAAAATCGAGTTCCAAAATCGAAAAAAAAAATCAAAATTCTGTTCACAAAACTATCCCGGAACACTGTTTTGGCAGCCGATTTTCGGACCACATATTGAGAACTTTAATATTCTAAAAGAATAGAGTTGTAGCCAACATGAACGGGTTTAGAACGAATATTTACTTGTAAAATTTCCTTCATTAGTTTTGAATAAATCACTTCCAAAAGTTGAGAAAAAATGTTTTCTAAACCTAAAATTCTCCAAAACTGAGTCTGTCCCGACAAAGTGGACGACTTGGTCGCGTACCGAATACATCAAAAGGTACGTACGAACTACGTGCATGTGTGAGTTTTGACGGAATTCGAATTGGTTGCATGTACGCGACGAATTCAATCCGAATCCGTCGAAAAATACTGTATCGACCTTTTTTAAAATATTCCAATTACATTGTATACGTTCCTCAACACGCGACAAAACTTGTGTCAATTGACACGTAGAATTTTTCTGGTCATGTGAGCCAAGTTTGGTCCAATTTTGAGATAGTTGACCAGATCGCCGTTTCGTGGCCCCGCAGTCCGATTCAATGGGTGATTTTGTGTGTAGCTCATCGGAATCCAAATCTGGACATACAGTTGAGTTCGTATCGTTAAACTGGACTTGTAGACAATAATTTGATGACTTTAGAGACCACAGATTTTGGCATTTTTTTTAGTGCAAAGCGAGAGCATCAATAGTTTCATGGTTGAATTGGATTGTGATGTAAACATCAATTACATTCCATGGATCATCTAGTTTCATTGACTACTACTAATTTTTAAAATTTTCTCAGTTAAAGATGGGTAATGACCTAACACTTACTTTGCACATATGCAAATACAACATGATAGAATACAAACATGACATTGATTTTGATGTGTCCTAGCTAGTATATTTTAGAGTGTCATGTATGATTTGTGTCCAACACAATGTGCACGGGTATGGGGTAGGTTTGGATTATTCGGGTTTCCTACCCTAATAAAACCCAATCGGTCGTGGTGTGTTTAATCACTTTCCATGTGTGGTACTTCCAGCCTTACCTAAAATGAGGTATCAATTTAAAAACTACTACACACACGAATACAGACACCTATGGATATAGATATACACTTTTATTTTTTAGACAATAAAAAGATTTCTTTTATTTTATATGTTATTTATGTTTTTATTTTTTGACAAGCAGAAGCAATACCAAACAAGGTTAAGAGCATCTCCAACCCTATTGTCTTGTTAAGTGTTGTGAGTCTTAGGTGGCTCCTATGTAGCATGAGCCACAAGACAATGTCTTATTTATGTGACAAAATTATATCTCAAAAGACAATGAGATAGAAAAACCTCTCCAATGCAAAAGTATTGAGAAGACAATAAAAATATTTTTTCCTACTTCCAAGACAACTTTTAAGACAACTACTCATCTTCTTTCTTTTTCTAATATTTTTTATTCATAATTGATGACATGGAAAGAAGACATTGTCAATTGCATTGTCTAGAACAAGACAATCAACTTCACAATGTCTTCTTTAATTTTTGTCACATAAGCTTTATAATTGACTTGACAATTGCATTGGAGAAGAACTTTTGAATAAAATTTTGTCATTCCTATGTGGCATTAACTTTTTTTTTCAAAG
>JANAVB010035800.1:0-37500 GCA_029216955.1 Iris pallida
CCAATCCCGGAGCCATATCATCAGATAGGCGACCAAAACCGCCTTGGATGACTTTGGATAAGCAAGGTGCCAGAAGCAGCTGTAGGAGCGTGCATCTGACTGCTGGTCTTCATTTCCTCGGGGATTCTTCTCCCCTAACGTGCTCATTTCGGACAGCACCTCGCTACGAGAGAGCGCCGGCGGAGTAAAAAACTTCGAAGAATCCTCTTTGTCTTGTCTAAAGACATAATCTCTCCAAGCGGTCACATGGGGCTGCGACCCGCTTTTATCCCTTTTCTGTACATAGTAATGATGACTCGCCACTTCCTTGAAGACGGTCGTCATCTCATCAGCTCTGTCCCCCAGGACCTGAAGTTCCTCATTGGTTGGAAAGTACTCTTCATAGGGCTCCGACCCCCAAGGGAGTTTAGACACCTCATACATCTCATGAAGTGCGAGCCCTAACTCCCCTACCGGAGTAAAGAAGGTCCCGGTATGAATATCAAACATCTCCAGGAGTGCGAGGAACATGTGCCTATTAAGGTCAACACCCGCCTGGGTAGCACGGATCGCGGCAGTCAACCCGATCTCTCGGAGCTCAGTCCGAAATCGCGACAAGATCCAGAGCGTCAGTTTATCCCATTTGGAGACATAATGGCACCAACCCTCCACCCGAAACTCTCCTGTCGGATAGGAGCGTTCCATCAAAAACATACGATGTGTAAAAGTCGAAGCACTATAAGCAAGCGTATCAATGGGTACATCACTGTAGAGGCTCCCAGGACGTAAAGTCTGCCAAGTGTAAGAAGACCCAGACCGTACAACGGTCAAAGCATCCCTTTGGTCGGAAGTAGAATCAATTTGGATGACACTAGTCACCGCTCCCCCCTGAGAAGGGGTAAGCTCCCAAGACATCCTCCTCTGGGAAACAAGGCGACAGAAGGACGTCAAAGGCCACTGACGTTCAAGTTGCTTAACAGTCATATGCACTCCATTCGCAGTAAAGAACCAGTCCTCCTTGACCTTCAGCACTGACGAGTCAGTAGAAGTGAGACGGTCTCCAAACAGGAACTCAGGCTTCAGGAATGTCACTTTATCAGATGTGGAAGATTTAATGACTCTACGCTCCATCATCCGTTTGAAGAACCAATACTGCTGTTCACGGATTAGGGTCATTCTCTCAGGAGGCTGATCCAGCATAAGAGCATCTTGAGCAGGGTTTATCACTTCCTCGTTATGCTCTACTCCCATTTGGTTGAAGACAGCCTCCAAGAAAACTTCACTCAAAAGCGGGATTGCCATCGACACTAGCAAAAGATCAGAAAAAGTCAGAAAAGAACACACAATGTGTCTAAAGGAGAAAACTGCGGCGCATCATCAGGGATTGAACCCATGCGCATGGCCTCGGCGCATCATCAGGGTTTGAACCCATGCGCGTCAGCAGTATAGCCTCGACGCATCACCAGGGTTTAAACCCATGCGCGTCGGCGGGCAAAGACCGTGGCACATCATTAAAGACTCAAGGCCTATGCGCGTTGGCGTACGGACAATGAGACTTACCAACCACCTCCGGCCGAACTTCGACAGGCCGACGGGGAACGACAGCCGCCGCAACTTTCGCGGACTCCTTCGCTTTCTCCTTCCCCTTGCCGGCAGCACCGCGAGGAGTCTTGGGAGCCATTCTCTCGAGGAAGGAGAAGTTAGGGTTTTGAAGAAGAAACTCTAAAGAAGCAGAGGCACAGAGAAGAAGAACCCTTTCTCTCTCCAACTCTTACCTATTTATAGGGCTTGGTCGCACGCGTGAACAGATGACGTGTGATCTCAGCCGTCGTCTCGGGTTCTGTGCAAGGATAGCAGCAAATAAAACCAAAAGATCATCATTAATCTTTTCGGTTACCGAGGCACCATCATCATTAACTGAGAAGAGCATGCGCCCGAACAGGCATGCGCCCAGAAATCATGCGCCCTGACCTCCATGCTTCTTATTCAAAGTATTCCAAAACTTATTCAAAAGTTTTGAAAACTTTGAAGGGGGTCTTGTAGAAGCATGGAATTTCACAACCAGAAAGCCCATGCGCCAGACACTACATGCGCTAGAACTCAGACGAAGAACTTCACAGCAAGATCAATAAAGATAGACATTCGAAAGAAGACTTTTATATACAGAAGTCTACTACATGTCTAAGAAAAGGTTGTAAAAAGGAGAATTTCTACAAAGGAAAGATCCTAAGTCTACAGCCAGCGGCTACCACGCGCCTCCAGATAAGCGCAGCAGCCACCATGCGCCATCAGTCAGGCGCAGCAGACATCATGTACCTCCAACCAGGCGCATCCTACCATATCTTCAGCAGCTCAGTTATGTGCAACTCTTCCAACCAGGCTCACCTGGCCGAGCAGAGCCCAGTTATGTGCCGCTCTTCCAGCCAGGCTCACCTGATAAGTGCTTCGTCAAGCAAAGCATTTAACCCTCTGGCTGGAACCAAGGAAGAGAAGAGCACCGGAAATGCTGTGGCCAGGGGAGGCTTCGAAAGAGCCTCCAAAGGCGAAGGAAGACCGTGATCGAAACCGCGGCTAAAGGAGCAGCTTTCAACACAACCAAAGTGGGCAAACCCCACTTTGAAGGAAGATAGAGCCTAGCACCGCCATTCCGATCTACGGCTCTTCCTGAATAACGGAGACAAGGCCCGAGCATCCCTATCTTTGGATGCAACAGGCACCTTCCGCCTGCCTCGGAAGCCCTCGACTCCGTCTTTTGGATGTAACAGTCACCTTCAAGTGCATCGAAGACAACACAGCGTCTCATCTTCACCCTCGGGAGCACTTCGTCAACAGAATGCACCCGCATATTCAAGTTCATGTTGGAAGTACGTGAGGGAATGAGAAGCAAATCTTCTCTCCATGCTACTATTTATAGGCCGGGCAGATCAAACCCACGCGCCAAGTGGATGGCCCTCCGAATTCCGTGCAATAAATTTACATTAAATGGATGAACCGGACGTCTCGAATTCAGCCAAACGGCTATTTATAGCACTCGAAGACGAGACAGCCGCATCATTAAAAGACATGTCCGATGCGCCAGCCAGACAGCGCATCACACGGACGCGCCCTTCGGCATCAGGCGCATCACTCAGACGCGCCCTACAGTACTCGGCGCATTACAGAGGGTGCGCCCCCACACATCTCCATACCGAGTGGAACGCCAACCGACGCGTCCACTCAGCTGTCCATCGAACGTCACCAACATTAAATGCTGAACTGACAGAGTTGGCAGCACGCCTCCCAAAGTCTGAACAGTTCAGAAAACGAAGCGTCGACAACGTCAGCATCATCATGACTTTATTTCGACGGCTACTGCCACGTGGCCACTCAACCAACCGCATGCGCCTCTACGGCCATGCGTCCAATCAGCATGCGCCTCAAAAGCCATGCGTCTCAGACTGCTCTCTGATCCCGAAAGACAGAAGGAAAGTCGCCTGCATGCGCCTCAAAAGCCATGCGCCCTAAATGGTTTGTAACTCCTAAAGGTTATGAGCCGCAGCCTCCTCCTGCGCCCAATCCAAGGCGCAGCCCACCAGATCACTCCTCTCCACCAAATCCGAGATCTTCAAACCATGAGTCGACGACACGTGTCCTTTGACTCAACTCATCCAAGATTTCAGCAACAGAAAGATCTTCTCTCTGCTACGTGCCGGCTCACAACAGCAGTATGAAGAGTTCTCCCCCTCGATCAGGGCGCAGCATCCATGCGCCTCCATCAGCAACCTCCACGTGACGTCTCCACACCGGCGCATCCTACATGCGCGCATGAGCAGCCAGCCTGCAAAACTATAAATAGAAGGATCATCTCCTTCACACACACGAGACTCACAACACAGAGAGAATCCACAATAGAGAATCACCGGAGAGGCAGTTCTAGACACTCAACGTCTTCCTCCTCTCAGCAAGCTCCAGCACCCAGAGCAATCAACACCTTCAGAGAACCGATAACCGTCGTCAGCCGGTCAACGGAGTCAATGCATTACCACTCGCTCCATTGGCACTAAGGACCCAGCTTAAACAAAAGTGTACTCCTAGGACTACATCTAAGTCCTATATTGTATCACTGTTCTGTTTGTATTAAAATTTCAATCAAAACAATTTTAATGGCAAACAAGCCCATATTCATAATCTTATTCCATCTTTTACATGTACATAAATTTTCCTGTGTCGGGCACACCCCGACACCAAATTCCTAAACCTATCCCTAACCCTAACCCTAACCCTAGCCCTAGTCTAGTCGCCACTGCTCCCTGCCTCTAACCCATCACCACCAGTGTCTCCTCCTTGCACCGGCCACCTCGACCAAATACCATTACGCCAAGACAAAACCGACCCCTGCTGCCTGCACCATACTCCTCCGCGACTCCCCAACCACAACCTCTTCTTCGTCGCACACGTCTCCATATACCACCGCAGATCGCTCCGTCGACATCCCCAATCCACCCACGCTCCACCACCAGACTTCCTAATTGATCCTGGCCAACTCCGGCCACCTCACCATCGTACCCCAACCCCTCTTTCCGACTAGCCAATACCACTGTCGTCGAACAAATTTCTGACCAACTCCCCACCAACCTCCACCTAACCCAGCGCAACCACCACGACGGACTCCACCGCCCTACCATCCTGTCCCCGACACCCCGACCTCGGCCCTGCCCCTGGCCATGATAACACTGCCGCCACCAAAAACACCAGCACCACAGAAATAAGAGAAAGAATTAAAACACACACACCACCACCAACCATCCGCGGCCACCACCGCCGTTGCCACGGCCAGTGACGGCCGGACTCCACCACCATCACCCATGAAGATGAGAAAACCCTTACCTAACCGGACCCGTGAGCTCCACGCTGGCCAACCTCCGCTCCGACCCGCGGTGCGCCTCGCCCCCGGCGTCGACCTCCGCCCCCTTTTCCCTCGATCCGTCCTCCGCCGTCGACTCCTCAGCCATATCCTCACGATCGGCCGCCGCCGACTGCCTCGCCCGTACAGTGAGTCCCCGACCCAGATCCGCTCTGCCCCGCCCGACTGGGCCGCCTATCGCACGCGCCGGCGATCTCCTCAATCCTTCCCCTCCTCTCCGAGACTCCTCCGCAAGGCCGCCGACGTCGCGCCACACCACCGCCGATCCCCCTCTCCGATCCCCCGCTCGCTAACCCATTTCCCCTTTCCTTTTTCACACTCGCTCATCCTTCCTGTAGATTTGTAGTTAACTCATTGGTTTTCTTTTTTTTTTTCTTTTTTTGAAAACATTTAACTCATTGGTTTATTACTGTTATTATTATTATTTTGTTTTTGTTTTTGTTTTTGTATTCTGTTATTGTTTAATTATTATAATTATTATAAGTATTATTATTACTATTATTATTAAGATAAGGTATATATGTTATTATTATTATTATATTCTTATTTTATTTCTGCAGTCTTTTAACAGCTGTGCTGTTTATCATTAGTAATATTTTAATATTTTTTATTATTGCTATTTTATTATTATAATTATTGTTATCATTATTATTAATATTATTGTTAGTATTATTATTATTATTGTTATTAACATAAATACTACCGTTATTATTATTATTTTGTTGTCTTGCTAAATTTATTACTTGCATTATTATTATCATTTTAGAAAATTTTACAAATATTTTCTAGCAAATTTTAAAGTAAATTTTGACCCTAAAATATTTCTCGAGTTATATGTACGTAAATATATTTGACAAGTTATCTCTAAATTATTTTTCGAATTACATGTATATAAATATATTTGACGAGTTATAGTTTTGGCCTAAATAGCTCCTTATTATTTTCGAAAAAGTACTTAAATATTTTCATATATAAAATATAGTTTTTCTACTTAGAAATAATTATTTTGTCAAAACTTAGAGTTTTTCTCGCTAAAAAGATTTTTGGATTTTTAAATAATTAATTTAATTATTTTACTAAATAAAACTATTTTCAAGTATTAAGAAAAGTTTTATAAAAACATATATATAACCAATTTCTTTAGATATTTTCCTGTCCATGCCCAATCCTAGTATTCATATTCCCTCGCCAATTCAAGCCTACCTTATGTCCACCCCAACTAATTTGACCCTTCTGGACCCAATGGAACTGTCCGTGCCACCATCTGAGGTCACCTTGCATAGTTGTTATATCGAAGTTGCAGATCGTGCCACCTTGATCATGGCAGCACACCAGGCGTCCTACCAGGCAAGACACCTTGCCGTTACTGTTTAATTTCTTGCTCAATATCATCCATGTTTTATTTCTTATAAGATGTTCTTTCAAAACAGTATATAGTTGCAAATTATTATATTGTAGTTTTCTTTATGCATTTGGCCTAGAGTTAAGGGACCGCCTTTGTTTGTGCCGCATTCATTGGCCTGACACCTTTGTGCCACGATGTCATGTGTCTCATATAGATTCGGACTTGCGTACCGACCGTACATCGGTGCGTACAGGACGAGCGTTAGGATATAACTGCTAATATATTTGTCTAGAAGACTTAGCGGTTATTAGAAATATCGTGGTGTGGATTCAGCACGAGTAGTACATGGGGAGGGTGAAGACAGTTATTAGGCGCAGGGGCTTTCACACCTTTACCTTCGTCTAGCTGCCATTTGTGACTCAGCCGAGAGCTAGTGTGCCGTGCACTTATTTATTTTTCTCTAGATGCCACTAGTGCCTCGGTTGAAACACAAATGTGCCGTTCATTTACCTTCGTCTAGTTGCCGTTAGTGACTCACCTAAGAGCTAGTGGCCGTGCATTTATTTTTCTCTAGATGCCCCTTAGTTCTCACTCGAGTGCTAATGGGCCGTGTATTTACTTTTCTCTAGATGCCACTAGTGCCTTGGTTGAAACGCTAATGCGCCGTGTTTCTAGTCTCGGGAGCCCTTGTGTGGAACGTTGTCTTCAAATTGCATTTTCACATAGAATGGTTAAGACCTTTATCTGTTAGTCACATATATTTTTCTGTTGAGCTTTTATTATTCAGTTATTAGCATGATATTATGTGTCTTGTTACGTCCCTCTGAGGACCTGGTTATCTCGCCTGGTGTGTGCTATTGTCTTTCGCAGGTGTTCTAGCTCTAGCCGCGTTCATCGCTATTTCTTCGAGGATGATTGCACTTGGATCGTCTTCGCTTCGCTCGCCAAATTTATTTCTTTTTTCATGTATTTTTCCTTTACTTGTTGGTAGTGGATTTGTCTCCGCCCAATATATTGTATCAAGACAATTCATCATCGTTATATGATATTTTATATTCATTTATTTTTGTGTGGATGAGATTAGTTATGGTTCTCTGTATTCTACAGCTTACGTATATTTATTATACGGCTGGCATGTCTACGTTCCTAGTCCTACGTATTTTGGGACTGGGGCGTTACATTTTTCTTACATTCGTGATTGCTTTATTCTATGTCTAGTACACTCATCATGTTATAGTTTTACTTCACATGTTTCTAGTTGTCTGCACATTCTTGTTCCTTTCTGTTATGATATTTCTATCTGTTACACTGTGTTAGTTTCATATTTATTCCTTGATAGAGTCGTCTAGTCCTACACCACAATTCCCTCGACTTGATTATAACATAACTTGACTTGACATGACTTGAGTAGGACTTGACTTTGACATTCTATAGATTGTGAGTGCTTACCTTGACTACGGTCTATAGGATTTTTATACTAGGATTGGCTACCGTCTTGGTTGTGAGTGCTTGCCTTGACTGCGATTGAGACACTATAGATTATGAGTGCTTGCCTTGACTGCAGTCTATAGCTTTGACCTATTAGCCATTTCTAGTATGGCATGCCAGTGTCTTAGGATCCTTGTGTTTAGATCTTGTGTCTTAGTTCATTTTGTCTCGTTGGATATCCTTGATTGTTCCTTACTTCTTTGTATAGTTGTACTATTACATATTGGCTTGTATATTATGTATCTTGCTAGTCCTCTGAGGACCTGATGATCTCTTCAGGTTTAGCGATTGTATGGAGTTAGTTAGCAGAGCGGGATGGTAGAGGGTTGCGATACATGATACAGGTATTTGTTTGTGATATTTCTTTATTATCCTCTCGTGCTTTATATTCAGTACCATGATATACTCTGCTTATTTATAGACTCATATCATTCTTGGAGTCTAATCGAACAATATGCTAATGGACTGCAGACCATGACCCATACTTGTTCATTCTTGTTTCATATGATTCCTGTGGATTGAGATATAGTTTAGATTAGACATGATACCATGACCTTGACAGCTTATACGTACTCGAGTCAGGCTGGAGTCCGCTCGATACGTAGCTGGCTTGCTCACGAGCTCGCGTCCGAAAAACGGGTGCGGGTCGTGACAGTAAAATATTGACGGGGAGAGGTTTGAATCAAGAAACAACATTGCAACGACCGGACGATACTCGTTGGGGTTCATATTTTGGCACAATAGTGAGTTTGATTAACTTATTCTCCTCTGTGATCGATGTGCTCTTCGTTGTAGGAGAAGATGTACATGAGGTAGCTCACAGAATTCAAGCAGATGATCTATGTGAGAGAATTCAATCTTTTCAATTTGTCTTCTGCTTACACTTAATGAAAATGATCTTGGGAATTACTAATGACTTGTCAGAAGCATTACAAAGAAAAGACCAAGACATTGTTAATGCTATGAATATTGTGAAAATAACAAAGCAAACACTCCAAAGATTGAGAGATGGTGGATGGGAATCATTGTTGAATGAAGTAATTTTATTTTGTACGAAATATGGAATCGGAATCCCAAACATGGAAGCCAAGTTTGAAGTTCATGGAAAATCACGTCGTAATGTTGAAGAATGCACAAATCTTCACTATTATCGTGTTGAATTATTCTACTCCGTTATAGATTTACAACTTTAAGAGTTGAATAATCGATTTACCGAGGTGAATACAGAGTTGTTGTTGTGTATGGCATGTCTTGATCCAGCCGATTCTTTCTCAGCATTTGATATGGATAAGTTAATACGATTTGTTGAGTTTTACCCCTCTGATTTTGATGAAGATGATATTTCATGTCTTGGCTATCAACTTTCAAACTATATTGAGGACGTCCGTACCAGCGATCAGTTTTATGATGTTATAGGTATTAGTGGACTTGCTAGAAAAATGGTTCAAACCAAGAGGCATCGACAATATTCGTTGGTATTTCTGCTTATGAAGTTGGCATTGATCTTACTTGTCGCAACAGCAATTGTCGAGAGAGTATTTTTAGCTATAAAAATTATCAAGACTCAGCTACGCAATCGACTTAGAGATGAGTTTATGAATGACTGTTTGATTTCTTATATTGAGAAAGATATGTCTGGGACTGTAAGCAATGAAGACATTATTCAACGATTTCAAAAGATGTACAATCGCAGAGGAGTATTGTAATCTGAAATTAGTTGTTGTAATCTGAGATTACTTATCTTGTGTTTTGTAAGACATTATTCAATGAACACTTGTATGTGTTTTGAAAATTATCTTGTGTTTTTTAGAATGTGATTTTATTTTTACACTATTTATGTTTAAGACCGACCCCCTCTCTTGAATTCCTGCGTCCGCCCCTGACTGCCGCCGTCGCAGCCTGTTAGGGCATCAAAGAAACCGTATTTCTGAAGTAAACCCAGCCAGTTGCTCTTTGAGTCCAGATACAGTGCTCTTCCAGTCGTACCTTCTCCTTCTTGTACTTCTTCTTGAGGGTGTCTCGTCTGTTCTGGCACTGGGACCCGGATCGGTCAAATCTATATTCCCGGTTGACC
Organism: Iris pallida; assembly: GCA_029216955.1. NCBI lineage: Eukaryota > Viridiplantae > Streptophyta > Magnoliopsida > Asparagales > Iridaceae > Iris > Iris pallida. The sequence continues at coordinate 9,790 of JANAVB010035800.1, forward strand.
TTCTCAGCGACCCTCGCTCCACTCGTCGGTCCCCAGGCGTTGAGGAGGACAAAGATCGAGTCTTCCAAGAATTCGGATTCGGAGGAACTGTTGCTCTCGCGGCTGTCGGGAGAGGAAGCGGAGTGGATGATGTTGTTCTGTTCCTCCTTGTCGGAGTCTTCATCTTCTTCGTCGATGTTGCGATCGGAAGGGGAGTAGCCACGGAGAGAGAGGGGGTGGGTTTGTGGCGGGAACACCCTAGATTTTCGAATTCTTCAAAGGAAGAGAGAACGAAAGCGTTGTTCGATCGGGCTGGGTGGGACCATGAGCCTTTCCATATGGCATATTTGTTTAATAGTCAGCAGATTTTCAAGACTTTTGATTCATGGGTTTCGTTAACATGTGCCCTCATGTTAAGGTAATTAATACGTAACTTGTTTACTTTGAAAATTGTTATCAACACTTAATAAACATTTTAAAAAAAAATTTGCATTGGAAAATACCATCAAGACCCAATAAATCAAATTTTCAATACAAAAAGTTAATTATATTAAGTTATGATAACATTTTTCAATGCAAAAAATACTTTTTTAATGTTTAGTAAATGTTGATAATAATTTTCAAAGTAAAAAAAAAATTATGTATTAACTACCTTAGAGCATCTCCAACCCTATTGTTTTATTAAGTGTTGTGAGTCTTAGGTGGCTTCTATGTGGCATGAGCCACACCACAAGACAATGTCTTGTTTATGTGGCAAAATTGTAACGACCCACACCCGGATATACGGATACGAATACGTGGGCCACGCTCAGCCTAAGCCGCAGTATCGGCAGTAGAACGCTGTCTGGTATCCAATAAATATACACTACATCTAGAAGGTCCATGAACTACAATGTACTCAATCACAACCCAACATCTAAAGAAGATAAGACAGGAAAGGTAACTAGGGCACAAGAACAATTAGAAACTACTAGAAGGAATTATAAGACAGGAAAATAAAGAAGAAAAACAAGACAAACTAAGGATAACTACCAGGCAACTCACATAGAAGAATAGTGAGATCCACCTCAGCTAGCAACATCATAAAGTCCAATAATGGCATAACAACTCCTAAAATATTATCAACGTATCCAGTCAGGATGGAAACGAGTACATAAACTAACAACAGTTTCATAGTATTGACAAATGCTGTAAGAGACAATCATAATGGAATACAAGATGATATATCAAGACTGTAAGTGAACATGATATATAAACTGGAAATCATGTCAAGGTGAATCATGCAGGAAAAGTAAGCTGAACTGTAATATGTAACTGATGTAATAAATGTAAAATGTGCCTCGAATATTATAGCATAATATGATCGATAAGGGTCAAGATCAGGCTTTCAGCCGACCGGCTACAAGTACGTGGACTCGGCCCGGCCGGGATGGCAAGATATGGAGCAAGTAGTAGCACAGGTCAGGCTATACCCATTGTGAGGTGAGGGTATAGCTATGTCATGACCCGCACCCGCTTTTTCGGATACGAAACGTGTCCAAGCCAGCCTACGCCGCAGAGTCGGCGGTAGAACGCTGTCACGGCCATGATGCTCAAAATCACAAAATAATACATTTATTGCTCATTCATATTTCTAAGATTTATTACAACAATTACAAGATTTACATTGGAAAGAAAATACAATATTCTTACACCTTTAATGAAAATAATACCACTGCTATCTATTTCTAGGTTTATGTATGCAAGTATACCCGTATCTCCCAAGCTAAGTAAAGCCATAGCTGTCACTCCCCGCTCCCAGAATTATGGCGAGCCGGGTACGTAACATCATCCCCAGTCTATGCGACATACGAATACGCCAGTACCCATATTCGCGATTGTCGCCCGTAAGGTTCGTGCATAGGTAAAAGCAGGTCATAACTTACATAAATTTAAGTCAGCAATAATCTAAAACTAAGACATTCTAACTAATTGAACATGAACATAGCTATTTCTACCCAGTATAATTTTGAGCCCAACTATAAATAATACAATTATACCTTAAACAAGTAGATAAAAAGAATTCTTGTTCCAACTTGAACGTCTCCAATGGTATCATCACGTCCTTGATCTCCAGTTGTCCTTCAGTACCTGATAGCGGCTTCACTTGGTACACTGCTACAAAACCTAGTGAACAATACTAGGTCGTTTAGAAATGACAAGCAAGTCCTCGGGTCAAAGACGTTTAAAAAAAGTGTGGAATAAGAATCAGAATGTAAAGATTTCCTATTAAAAAAAATTATTAGGAATATGACAATTCACAATTATTTGTAAGTGCCTTTGTACTAATCACTTAAGCAATATGAACATCATTCTTACTTCATGTAACGGGAAATTTCTACCATCGTGAGATGCAAATTCCGAGCTTCCCTTGAGCTTACAATATAGTTTTGCCTCCCTTGACCAAAACGGAAAAACTGCCTTCCTTTAATAGGGGCAATTTCTTTTACAGTGAGATGCAAATTTAGTGAACAAAAATGCAATGCAATTTGGAGAACAATCCCTGAACATTCATGAAATAGTTTTCCATCAACAATCACGTTAACCTGGGATCAGGCTGTGAATTTGGCGGCACGGTGCTTAGTATCCGGCCTGGAGCCTCCCTTGGGCTTAACAATCACCTATTCGATGTTACTGTCGAAATAGATGTAATAATCTGGAGCCTCCCTTGGGCTTAGTTTGCCTCTCTTGAGCAAACGAAAACAAGAGCCTCCCTTAGGCTTAGTTTGCCTCCCTTGAGCAAACGAAAAATACGTGAGCTAAGCCTCACAAACTCCATTCGCAAGGCCTTACGAATGAGTAAAAATTTACTGATCAGCTTTTTAATTTTATTATGCCACGGGACTATTTAGGAATATCCAGGTTGTTCTCCCCCGCCCAATGCTTTCTAGCTGTTTCTAAGTACCTTTCCTAAATGACTTTAGATCTTAGGGAATAATCCGATTATTCTGAAAGTCAAAAATTTTACCATCTCTTGAATTTTCCAAAAATTTCGGCAGAGTCTCCTTTGTATTATGAGACCCCGAAAATTTACAAGAGACGCAATATATGTATAAATTAAAATCCGGGTTCACCGACCCCTTCGGTGGAGCAACTCTCAACACCGGAACCACGCAGGTATATATCGGGTTCGCCGACCCCTTCAGTGGAGCAACCCTCAACACCGGATACTCACAAAATAAAATAAAAGTGCAGTTTGAAGTTTCTTACCTTGGTAAGCGATTTAATAAAACTTACTTACCATAGTAAGCAAGCAAGCAAGCCAGCCTTTTAGATTTTTTTTTATTACGGCAATATTCTTTATCTAAACGCAAATCAAAACTCAAGAAATACAATTGTTAGTAACACAATGATACCAAGATAAAAATGTTCTCAAATGCTATCACATACTAAGTAATTGTGATATTTAAATAGAAGGTGAGGTATTTATATACACGTACAGAACTACAAGTTCTTTAAATTTAGACTTCCACAATTTGGGCTAAAATCAACCTAGATTTGGTAGATTGAGTAATTCCCTTTCTAAATTCTCTATGGTTTATTTCCTTAAGCTCAAGTGTAGGTGATTTATAATACTTATTAGATTAGTTGTGTCAACTATAAATATAAATTCTATCCTTGAAGATCATAATAGTTTATATCAATTTAAAGTCCGATGCTATAGTCACCTATATATCCGGTATCCATATTTATTTACTTTAGCTATTAGTAGTAAAAATTTGTGCTCAATCTACTAGATATTAATTTTTGGACATAATTCAACAAATGCAAAACATTATCAAATTTACTAGTGTTCTTATATTTTCACATAGTTTAAGCTATGACATTTATGATAAACCAAGAGGTGGTACTAGAAGCTACCATTTTTATGACATATAAGGTCAAAACTATTATTATACTCACTTAGAAATATTTAGAGAGTATATACATTCATGGTTATCTGACACATTTTAATATATTAGTAATGCTAACTATACGTATTTATATATATATATCAAGATGAAGGTTTGGTCTCTAAAATCCTAATATATAATTCATGTTTACAGAAAACAATTTAAAACTTACAAACTCTAACTACCAAATAAGATAGATTATACTAAAAGTTTCGGAGTCTCGGTGTTCAATTTGAACAATTTGTACCTAGGTTTATCTGACTAAGTATACATTTACTAGGGTACTAGATTTCCTTGACTTAATTCTTGCAAACTTATATTTCTATTTCAGCCATAAGCTGAATTTATATTTTAACCGACAAGTTTTGAATTTTTCGAGTTCAAAAGTGACCCAATTCGGTCTATTCTCCTAATATTAAATGGACCTACTGATAATTCCATAGGTTTTCCTCTTTATGGACTTATACTTATGTAAATAGCTATAGTAAATCATAAATAATAATTAACTCCCTAATCTCGAGGCCAAGAACCGAATCCGCCATAATATTTTCATGTCCAAAATCCATCCTACGCATACCCAGATATCTATTGTCCATAATTTATATTCAAGTCAGACCATGGCATTTATTTTAGACTCGATTCTTTTTCCGGACTGCATTAGCAATATTTTCTATTTCGGTTTTGAAATAAAAATACAAATTTCAAGGTGGAGTTTTCAAATGTGGTTAAACGCTAAGCTTTATATACCCATGTCTGTTAAACGCTATACATGTAATTATATATGTATATATATATATATATATATATATATATATATATATATATATATATATATATATATATATATATATATATATATATATATATATACTTGATATTATCATCACAAATTTTAATACTACTTATTACCAAAGTATATGTAGGGTGTCCTAGTTCTGTGTCGAAGTACTCAAAATCTTACCAATATGCTTGCCCGTGTCATAATTCCAATTATAACCATTTTGACATGTCCGAATCGTACCCGACTTGTGTGTCAAACTATTACCTCTAATTAAACCATGTCCACATGTCTGAATCATATCCAATTCGCGTTTCCATGATACTACTCCGTGAAATATATATAATTCAACACTAATATATAGTAAACATCATTTAATTCGAATGGATCATAGCAACTTGACAAAATTGAACAAATTGAAGTAGGGAAGAGAAAGAGGACTTGCCTTGGAAGAATGATAACCTAGGTTTTTGTCTTCCCAAATTCCTAGCATAAAACCCAAATCAAAATTTGTGTCAAATATATATGCATTCACATATTTATATAAACCCAATTCCTTGACCTAATTTTCGAAATTGAAATGAAAGGAAGAAAATAATGAAAATTACCTAGGGTTCTTGGGTTGTGGAAGAGGAGGAGAAGAAGGAAGTACTGGAGATGGTGGTGGTGGCCGGCGACGGCCGCACGGGTGGTCGGCGGTGGCAGACGGCGCCGACGGTGCGCCAGCGGCGGCACGGCGGCAGCACAGCAGCGGCAGCGTGCAGTAACAACAGTAGCAGCAGTAGCGGGAGTAAGAGGGAGGAGGGAAGAGAAAGGAAGAGTGAAGGAGAAAGAGAGAGAGAGAGAGAGAGAGAGAGAGAGAGATAGGGAGATGAGAGTGAGAGAGGAAGAGATATATAGATAGGGAGAGAGTCCGAGAGAGGGAGAGAGAGATCGAGAGAGTGAGAGAGGTTTCGAGAGAGGGAGAGAGGGTGCGGGTGGATGGGGCTGCCCCTCTCTCTTTCTCTATATATATTATTATTTTTTTTCTTTTTTTTCCTTAGGTTTTCAAAATGAAAATCTCAAAAAAAAAATAAGAATGAAAACATTATTATTATTATTATTATTATTATTATTATTATTATTATTATTATTATTATTATTATTATTATTATTGTTACATCAATTATTATTTATATCAAAAAAAAATTTAGAGAAAAATATTTAATTAGATGGAAATATAATAAAATATTAATACATTAATTTTTGGAAAGCAGCTCTGACACTCTACCCACCTTACAAAAATTTCGTCCTCGAAATTTAAATTTAAAGATAAGCTTTTCAAAAACGATCACGGAGAAAACAAATATTCTACCCACCTTAAAGAGGTGAAGTAGTAATTTATTAAATTATTAAGCAAAATATCTTGAAATATAGTTATCAAAAGCTTCACGAAGATAAGAACAATCTGAAAATAATAGAAATCATCAAGATTCTTGAAATTCCATAAAACCAAATAGAATTGGTCAGATACCATGTTGTTTCAAACCATAAACATGTATGATCTTTGAATTCAAAATCATAATTCTTATTCTCATTTTCTGGCGTGATATAGTAATCTTGTGCCTCGCCATTGCGCATATGGCTGCAACAAAGATACTATTTCACTTTTCAAAATTTATGGCTGCAGTTTTTGCTACCACGCCAATGATATCCATAGAATGAGTAGGAATCATGATTGTGAAGTAGCTTTATAGATCATGATATTCTTAGTAATCCAAAATATATTCAAAAAGCAATACTTAATTTCAAGTTCTCCAAATATCATCAACGTTATTTTATCTTGGTATCAAACTAATAGATAATATTATAACATAAGATAAACTCATAAATCTATATTAGCAAAAGCACTATATGTCCTTTTTAATAATGCTTTTTCAAATTCCATGTCAAGGTAAAATGAAATCAAAATTCGAATATCAAGTTCAAAAATTCATTATGAAAATTTATGTCTTGATCCCCGAAAATTTTATTGAATTCCTGAATCATTTTCGAGAATATGTGCCTCGCCAATTTGGATGGCCAGTCCGAATGGCTGCAACAACTTCTCATTTCACGATTCATTAGAAAATTTTAGGTGTCAAGACACAAGTATTCATTCTCATAAATATCATCTACACAAAATCCAATCAAAGCATCCACGTCACAGAAAAGAAAAATATCAAAAGAGTAAATTGCAATGGATATTAGATAGAGGGCAATTCCTAAAATAGGGATGCCAGGAAAAGATGTAAATGGAAGAAAAGATTGAGGATACAATTCTAGATTTCCATTTGGTGAATGTTAAGTGAAGCAACAAAATTGAAAATTTTGAAGTAGATTGGGTTTGCGAAATACTCAGACCGCAGAAAATTCAACAGATAAAGGAGAACGAGTCAGGACTTAGGCACCGATAGAAGTCTAGAGGGAGTAAGGAATAAGGAATTAGCTTCTTAATATAATATGTATATAATACTCTATACAATAACTATTAGGCAAAACCCTAGACAAGTTATTGCTAGTACTTTCCTACCCAGTAATCATTCAAAATATATTTATATCTATACTTACCCCTTCACTATTTCTAACTATGTAATGGTTCAAAATATATATGAACTCCGGGTTTACTAGAGATACCAAGTCCAAGATTCTTAAGGAGTCTTCTAGATTCATTTACCAGCTCAGACGAGAATACTTGTCCTATTCTCCCCGACTTAATAGGCCTAGAATGATTATGTCTATTCTTATACTACCCATGACCTAGGTAAGGACACCTGATCATAGATACTCACTATAGAAATTTTATAAAGACACTATGGAATACAATCTAACATAAACAATTCTATTTGGTATCTCTTGGATATTTCCTAAAACATATCTTCAAGTTTATACCTTAGCCTATAGGGTCTCCCCAAAACCTTGACCAACATCTTATCTTAGCTTGTATAGGTTTCCCTAGAACTTGGCCTATATCCTATCCTTGGGTTGTCAGACCTGCACCATATCATATTTCTTCTATGTAATGTCTGACCTGCATCTTATCCTAGATTTTCCATTCTTTGCTGACCTGCATGGGCCACCACTAAAAGACGTGTCACGCCCCGCTCCCAGAATTATGGCAAGCCGGGTACGTAACATCATCCCCAGGCTACGCGACATACGAATACGCCAGTACCCATATTCGCGATTATCGCCCGTAAGGTTCGTGCATAGGTAAAAGCATGTCATAACTTACATAAATTTAAGTCAGCAATAATCTAAAACTAAGACATTCTAACTAATTGAACATGAACATAGCTATTTCTACCCAGTACAATTTTGAGCCCAACTATAAATAATACAATTATACCTTAAACAAGTAGATAAAAAGAATTCTTGTTCCAACTTGAACGTCTCCAATGGTATCATCACGTCCTTGATCTCCAGTTGTCCTTCAGTACCTGATAGCGGCTTCACTTGGTACACTGCTACAAAACCTAGTGAACAATACTAGGTCGTTTAGAAACGACAAGCAAGTCCTCGGGTCAAAGACATTTAAAAAAAGTTTGGAATAAGAATCAGAATGTAAAGATTTCCTATTAAAAAAAATTATTAGGAATATGACAATTCACAATTATTTGTAAGTGCCTTTGTACTAATCACTTAAGCAATATGAACATCATTCTTACTTCATGTAACGGGAAATTTCTACCATCGTGAGATGCAAATTCCGAGCTTCCCTTGAGCTTACAATATAGTTTTGCCTCCCTTGAGCAAAACAGAAAAACTGCCTTCCTTTAATAGGGGCAATTTCTTTTACAGTGAGATGCAAATTTAGTGAACAAAAATGCAATGCAATTTGGAGAACAATCCCTGAACATTCATAAAATAGTTTCCCATCAACAATTTCGTTAACCTGGGATCAGGCTGTGAATTTGGCGGCACGGTGCTTAGTATCCGGCCTGGAGCCTCCCTTGGGCTTAATAATCACCTATTCGATGTTACTGTCGAAATAGATATAATAATCTGGAGCCTCCTTTGGGCTTAGTTTGCCTCCCTTAAGCAAACAAAAACAAGAGCCTCCCTTGGGCTTAGTTTGCCTCCCTTGAGCAAACAAAAAATACGTGAGCTAAGCCTCACAAACTCCATTCGCATGGCCTTACGAATGAGTAGAAATTTACTGATCAGCTTTTTAATTTTATTATGCTACGGAACTATTTAGGAATATCCAGGTTGTTCTCCCCCGCCCAATGCTTTCTAGCTGTTTCTAAGTACCTTTCCTAAATGACTTTAGATCTTAGGGAATAATCCGATTTTTCTGAAAGTCGAAAATTTTACCATCTCTTGAATTTTCCAAAAATTTTGGCAGAGTCTCCTTTGTATTATGAGACCCCAAAAATTTACAAGAGACACAATATATGTATAAATTAAAATCCGGGTTCACCGACCCCTTCGGTGGAGCAACTCTCAACACCGGAACCACGCAGGTATATATCGGGTTCGCCGACCCCTTCAGTGGAGCAACCCTCAACACCGGATACTCACAAAATAAAATAAAAGTGCAGTTTGAAGTTTCTTACCTTGGTAAGCGATTTAATAAAACTTACTTACCATAGTAAGCAAGCAAGCAAGCCAGCCTTTTAGATTTTTTTTTTATTACGGCAATATTCTTTATCTAAACGCAAATCAAAACTCAAGAAATACAATTGTTAGTAACACAATGATACCAAGATAAAAAATTTCTCAAATGCTATCACATACTAAGTAATTGTGATATTTAAATAGAAGGTGAGGTATTTATATACACGTACAGAACTACAAGTTCTTTAAATTTAGACTTCCACAATTTGGTCTAAAATCAACCTAGATTTGGTAGATTGAGTAATTCCCTCTCTTAATTCTCTATGGTTTATTTCCTTAAGCTCAAGTGTAGGTGATTTATAATACTTATTAGATTAGTTGTGTCAACTATAAATATAAATTCTATCCTTGAAGATCATAATAGTTTATATCAATTTAAAGTCCGATGCTATAGTCACCTATATATCCGGTATCCATATTTATTTGCTTTAGCTATTAGTAGTAAAAATTTGTGCTCAATCTACTAGATATTAATTTTTGGACATAATTCAACATGTCACGACCCGATCCCAATTTAATGGGTCGAACCGGACCATGCCCAGCCTGCACCGTGGTGAGACGGCGGCAGTAAGCTGTTCCATTACAGGTATTCACAACAACACAAGTACATTTGCCACAACTATTCTATTCGGAATTGAAACTTATTTATCAAATATTCAGAAATACAACTGGAAAGGAAATGCAAAAATAAACTACAAACTCCAAATAAAGAAAAAAGCAAAAATGCAGAAAGAGAAACTATAAGCATCAGGTTCAACAGTCCCAGGATCAGCGTCCTCCAGAGACGGCTCCGGTACCGTCGCAGGGTAGAGGACCGGGTCATAGTAGCTATTACAGTATAGCTCATCATCCTCAGTGTTACCTAAAATGTTGTCTCCAGTCAGGAGGGAGCAAAGTACAATTCATGCTAATTAAACAGTTAAATAAAAAATAGAATCATGCAGTTCTAAACAGTTTTAAAACATGTTTGTTACAGTAGAAAACAGTGATTTGAATAGGTAATGACATATGACCGGCTTGGGTTTGTTACAGTAATGGATAAGGAGGTTTTGTTACAGTATGGTCATAATCATTACGCTATTCCCCAGTCCCCAATAGTTACAGTAGTTACAGTACAGTACTCTCGGTGAGAGTTTCGTGTTTGAGACGTGGTTTAGACATGCAGTAAAACGATTAAGTAAATAACTGTAAACTAACACAAACTATACTTGCCTTGTATTAAGTTTGACTGGAAAGACAGGTTGACACCGAAGAGGAACGTCAGGTACGACTTCGAGTTCCTACAGTTGAAAACTCGACTTAGATTCCTGAATAACCAGACTAAGTGTGCTAGTTGCAATCTCTAGTAGTCATGTCCTAGTCAGGTTTTAAGTTGTATTAAACTACAGCTAACGGTTACGTCGCAACTACGTGCGTTGATTAGGCCGGTTAATTGGATTATTTGGAAATAACACAAGGATCAATTACAATTTGGAAAACTTTGTGTTTTGTAATATATTTATAAAATACAATTTCTTTAGTGATAAACCGTGAACTAGTTATTTAATATAATTATCCATTTTAATTACATTCGTAATTAATCAGTAAATCGTGCTCTAATCTACGATTATGCGACTAATCAAAACCACCCAAATTCACATCCACCAGAAAAGAAAAATAAAATAAAACTATGCTACACAATACATTGGCACAGCTAATGGTCCTAGGGTGGGCTTATGCCCGGTACAAATTTCTTTTACATCAAATAAGTTAAAATTAATTAATTAAATAATTAAAGTGCAGGAATTAAATATCTAATATAAATAGCCTAAATATTAAAAATAATTAAAATGATAGCTAAGAGTCTCAGACTCGGTCTATTCTTCAAAATTCGGCTAATACCACAACGTCCGGTCGGACCGGTGCGTTTGCATTTCGCCGGGGCCCACAGATCGGTACGGTCGTCGTCCGAAAAATCAGTTTAGAAATTCATTTTCGAAAGCCAATTTTGAAATCAATATAAATATAGTTTTTGTAAAAATTTGGGCAGCACTTCCTCTATTTCGGGACGAACCCCAAAACTGGGAAATGCGCCACGGAAAACCTGCAAATATTTCCAACCCAAAATAATCCACAGAATATATCCACCAAAATAATCCCAAGCCACAGAAAATAATTCCCAAACAACCGAATTTCCCAAAATATCCGGGAATCCCATAATCCAACCAATTCACACCAAACCAGTAGATAAAACACAGGAAAATACGCTAACGTAGCTAATCGAAAATATAACGCAGCTAACCGGATTTCCCGAAGGGAATCCGGGGACCGATTTCATCATCGACTCTACGGGGAGGGACGAACTACTGTGATTACCAAGAAATTACCAAATTCCGTTGGCGGGGAGCGCGGGAAAAACTCGGGAATAATCCGAAACAAAGTTCGGCAGCAGTCGCAGATCCCGAACAGCGGGAGAGGGCTCGCGTTGGGCAGGGAAGTCCGCCGGAAAGAGGGTTGGCTGCGGGAAGTCCGCGGACAGCGGAGACTGTAGCACCCAGTTTCTAAAATAAGGGTAAATTTGAAATTTTATAATTTTAATCATTTAATAATGATATTTAAACCATGTTATGATTTTTTTGGTGATTTTAGTTAATTTAAAACTATTTAAAAATTACGACTTGTGATTTTGGTGATTGACTAGTGTAACCCTAGAGTTTGCTGAGCCCAGAGACTAACCATGACCAAGGAAGCCTAGTCATGTGATTAGGATGACTAATTATAACTTTTTAGCCTAGGGGTATTTTGGTCATTTTGACAATTTTGTGAAATTATAAATTGTATTAATTAAATATTGTGCTAATCTATTAGTTAGGGCTTGACCTAGAAGTTGAGCCTAATCTAGATAATAGTCATGACCATAGAGGCTAAGTTAGATGGTTTCAACTAAGTAATCATTTAGGTTAATATCTAGATATTTGTTAATAGGATATTTTAGGCTAAAGGTTAAGAAGGGTTACTTTAATTGTGAGCCTTTAGATTGGCTAGGAATTGTTGGAGAAGCCTTGACCACTCATCCTAAACCCTAACCCTAACCTAATGGCAGCCATCAAACATCCCCCCCCCTCTATAAATACAACACATTAATCATTTGCATTTTTTTAATCATTCTTATTTGCCTCTTTTAGTGTTCTTCCTCAACTCCTCCCCAAATATCCAAAACAAGTCCAAATTGAGCCTAGTCTTTTGCATTGGACTCCCCTACAGTAGAGGGTACTATTTGTGGGTAGCTAGCAAGGATTCGGAGGCTCGGGATCGTCGCAAGATCGAGGGAAGCCCTCATTCAAATAGCTCTAAATTGAGGTTTCACCCTCAATAGGTAAAACCCTACAAACCTATTAAATTCTAGTTTTCTTCCCATGGATGCATTCATTTAGGGTCCCCCTAGGTGTAGCCCAAGTTTGGTAGGAATTCGTGTCCATTTCGTGTCCGTATCGGACACGTATCGGTGTTTTAAACAAGGTGTTCGATGAAATGTTTGTTAGAATTTAATTGTGCTAATTTCAGAAACTAATTAAACAGAAAATTAGGTTTTAATATGTATGTTAATATTCCAGAGGACTGAGCCAACTTTCGTGTCGTGTCCGTGTCCAAAATGGACACGCACACACGCACGCAGACAAGGTAGCAGTGCCCTGCTACCCGAGTGTCACTGTGGACACGACACGCCACGTGGCGACCTGCCACTTGGCACAGACCAAGGGGCAGTGACTGACATCACCCCTTGAATCTCGTGTCGTCTTGTGTCGTGTCCGAGGAGTAATTGCTCCCGCACTGTTCCTGCACAGACTGTGCACAGGCGGAAATCCCCCTCTGATACGCGTGTCGTGTCGCGTGCAGACACAGCGTGGACTCGTGTCAGGGAGTTGAGACCCTAGCCCTAGTCCCCCTTGACCTCTGTGCATGAACACGTGGTTTCTTGTTCCCTGTGTCGTGTCCAGTTCGACTCGGACTGACCGCACGAGGCAGTGCACTCGAGTGGTCTGATGCAGTGTTTGTTTTTGTTTAGGATACTTCGTGTCCAACTTTATGGACACGAACTCATCCCAATTGCATGTTTAAATATGTTTTTATAACTGCACATTAGAATTGAAGGTTTATTTGGGTTTTCGAGTTTGAAATTGGAAAATTGGTTTCATTTTCCTCTTTTCCTCTGATACTTTAATTCACTGAAATTTCAAGAACATTTAACAGTTTTTTTTGAATGATAAGTTAACTAGGATTTCATGTGAATTCGAACTTGGGATTGGGTTTTGCTTGCAAAAGGATTTTACTGATATGGGCTATTTGGTTCCTTTTCGAAATGATTTTCCTAGTTACCTGGGTTGATGATTGATTGTTATTAGAAATTGTTCAGGGTTAACTGAGTTTCTGGGTTTTAAATTCAAACACTGAAAACTGAGATTTCCAAGTTAGTAACCTGAGATTACCTATGTTGGTTTTAACCTGAGAATTAAGTTTGGGTTGAACATGTTAACCACTGTTAACTGAAATGGAAACCTGTTATTCACTGTTAAATTCCTAAGCTATAGGTTAATATAAATCCTGAATGATTCATATGTGAACCTGAGATGATCAGGATTTCAAACCTGAGTTAAGGGTTGGGATTTGGGTTTTTGAATCTATTTAATACATGTAATATGGAGTAGAGGGAATGAAGGGTTGGTTCATTATAGATGATTCCTGAGAATGGATTCCCTTCCCTTTAACTATTTCAAATTCTCAATGATAAATTCTTATGCATTGGATTGTTTCACTCACTGATTTTTCCCTGTTTAACACACACTGTGGACACTTGACACCTATATCTAGGTTACACACACACATGTTCTTCCCTTTCCCCTCTCTCTAAATTTGTGTTTGATTGGTATATATATTCTATATAGGATTGGTGTAGGTAGGCTATCCTTTAGGCTTGCCTATATACTCTAGTGATGTATATATATAGATATAATAACTACATAGAATGTTGAATGTAAAGACTTTGATGGTATATATGATATTGATATTGATATATGATATTGATATAAGGTTTGGCATAGGCTTGGCTTGGTGTAGACCTAGTTTAACCTAGACAGTTGACCAAGAGTTGACTTTGACCTAGTTGACTTAGAATCATGTAGCTTGCACTGCAGATTCCATTTTTACATATTGAACACATCTTAACATGTTTTACTCTAAATAGGACTCTGTGACACCAGTTCGGACATCTATTCATATCAGTCATTCAGGGTGACAGGCGAGTACATTCTCTGATCGTTTCATACTTGTCTGGATTTACATTCATGCTCTAGATTACTGTACTTGATACTGGCACGATTGTTATCACGGATTGGTACTATATGGATCTTCTTTTGCGATGCTATCTCTATTGTGCTCAACAGATACATATTGTTATGTGCGTTTCACGAACATATTGTATTTATTGTACACCCCCATTCATGTATACTCATTGTGCATATTGTACTCTCATTATCACATGAGCTTCATGGAGACTATTGTACAAGGTAGCGTAACTGGATTGGATCCTTGTGTATTGATTGGGGAGGGTGAGTAGGAATGGTTATGTGATCAAATCCCATTGTACAACTATTGTGCGCTTCCATTGTACACTCACGTTATGATGGATTTGACCTATTGTTATTGTTATTGTGCAACCTAAGCCGTTTACATAACCATATTGTGCTCTAAATCACTAGTATTGCAGTTTTACTTATCCTATATATATTTCAGTTATAAACTCTCTCTTGTTTTCATATACATCTTCTTACAGTTCATGTATCTTACTCTTCTGCATGCTTATATTTCCTAACATGATATGAACTGCGTGAGATGTATTGTGCTCGCTCCTGTCCTGACTGGACCTGTTGAAAATATTACAGATGATGATGATGACTGCCCTACCTTCTATGGGGCACAAGAGGGTGACCTTCAGGAGCCCGAGGAGCATCTAGCTCAGTAGAGGGTGCCTAGCCTAGTCTAGTCTAGTCTAGTCTAGTATTTACAGCTTTCAGTTTGTATCGGATTGTTCCGATTGTTTGTTGAGATCTAGTTATATTTCAGGACTTGTATTTATTTGTGTTGGACATCTACTTTGTGTGGTGTGATAACTCTTTTTATATTCAGTTCCTTTCTTTTATCTGATTCCATATCGTGCTCTATCTTTCCTAGACTTGTGATTGAGATAGAGTTGAGATGTTATATTATACCTCCGTGCGGAGATGATATGTTTATATCACATTATTGTTAGATGTTAGATGTTATAGACGAACTCTACAGCGTTCTACCGCCGACACTGCGGCGTAGGCTGGACGTACCCACGTTCTCGTGCCCTTCCTCAGGGTGCGGGTCGTGACACGTTTTTGTGGTGGCCCATGCAGGTCTGAGTCGCAACTAGTGCGATTTCGTAGTGATGCTCGACTTAGAGTGCTGCTACGAGCCTGCTGTTAGGATATAGGATTAGGCAGTATAAGAGTTACTCAATCACATTTTAGGAAAAACTCTGATTTGATTACCATGACAACTCTTCTTGTAACTGAATTTAATTGTCCTTCCTTGATTTTCCTTATCATGTGCCATATTGATATCCTTGTTTCAATCTGTCCTCAGGATGCCGCTTACTCGTTCTCAGGCAGCAGGGACTAGTACAGTTCCAGAGAGGTCAGATCCGGGAGGTCTTCCACCTCGGCTACGGGAGTAGCAGCTGATGAGGGAGCTGCCACCACAGTTCCTGCCCTTCAGGCAGGAGTAGCAGCGACTGTTAAGGAGGTCTTCCACCTCCAGCTACGGGACCGTCCATAGTTATTCCCGAGACTTTTCTACCGCCACCTCCGCTACCGACAGATACGCAGCAGATGATGGCCCTTATACTGCAGATGATGCAGACCCAGAGGGCCCAGGCAGAGGCACAGCAGCATCAGGCTGACGCATCCCACCGTCAGACAGAGGTTCTACGACAGAGTATGGAGAACTCACATCAGCTTGCACTGGCAGCAGTGGAGAGAGTGGCACCGAGTACGGTGCAGGGCCCTACTGGCCAGCAGCCGTACCAGCAGCAGTCTAGGCCGGGGACAGTATTGGACTTTAGGAAGATGAGCTCCAGGGACTTCACGGGCACGGAGGGCATCCTCTATGCAGACGACTGGCTAGAGGATGTGCAGCGGAGCATGGAGCTGGCAGAGCTTCCTAGGGCACTTTGGGTTTCGGCCGCAGCCAGCCGATTCTTCGATATCGCACTGACATGGTACCGCACGGATCCTCAGGCGTCGGTAAGAGGGCTGACATGGGAGAACTTCCGAAGGCTCTTCAAGGAGAAGTTCTTCCCGGACGTGGCTCTTACAGCATTGGAGGGCCAGTTCGTGGGTCTAGTACAGGGGAACTCGTCAGTGGACGAGTATGCAGCTGAGTTCTTCCGCCTTAGCAGGTTCGCTCCCGATATGATCCAGGGTGAGGGGCAGAAGGCTCGTAAGTTCCGTAGGGGACTTATTCATGCAGTGCGCACCCGCACCTCAGGTCGCCGTGACGCGACGTTCGATCAGATATTGATGGACGCGCAGATTGCAGAGGAGGACTTCGGCCTCAAGCCGAAGAGGGGCAGTGATACCTTAGGGGCTAGTTCTAGTGCAGGGCCAGCCAAGCGCCCTCACATCCAGCAGAGGCCAGCTCAGCAGCCGTTTCAGGGCCAGGGACATGTACTTCATCAGCAGGCACCCAGGCAGCAACAGCCCTCTACATGTGACTTCTGCAAGAGGCAAGGTCACCGATGGAGCGACTGCAGGAAGAGGCAGGGCCTGTGTTTACTTTGTGGTTCAGCAGAGCACCAGTGTAGGGATTGTCCCAGGAACAAGGCACCAGTGACTCAGGCAGTAGCAGGAGCTAGAGCTCCGACAGGGCAACAGACGGGACCACCGTTGCAGACTCAGCAGCAGAGGTTTGCCCAGCATCAGCAACAGGCCAAGGGAGGCCAGCAGGGGCGAGCTTTCGCCATGGCAGTCGAGGATGCACAGGCAGAGGGAGAGCTGATTGCAGGTTCCAATCTTTTCGATTCCATTTCTGCGTTTGCTCCCTTATAACTGTCTTGAAATTCGATTCTATCCGTACCTGGTAGTTGATAAATTTTGTTCAGATGTTTTATTGTGATTTATTTCTTCTAAGATAAGTCGTATGGGCTAGGTCGCCTCGATTATGGGATCTAGAGTCTTCTATAGTTATGTTAGCTGGCATAGTGAGGACATATAGTCAGATTTTGGACGTATTTCTCGGGTGTGGGAATTTAAGGTTTTCGCGGCCAAGCATGCGGCAATGCGAAAATTTTAAATACCATGATTCTAGAGGTATGTACCATAGTCAAGGACTTTGTGAATATCGTAGCCTTGCTCACTAGCATGACGAAGATTCCGAGTATCATGATTTTGGACAGACGCATATGATTATCGGACTGTATGATTGAGACTGTGATTATTGTTGGGGGTTTGACCTAGAAGGAGTACGACCATCTTAATTTCGAGGACGAAATTCTTCTAAGGAGGGTAGACTTGTAGCACCCAGTTTCTAAAATAAGGGTAAATTTGAAATTTTATAATTTTAATCATTTAATAATGATATTTAAACCATGTTATGATTTTTTTGGTGATTTTAGTTAATTTAAAACTATTTAAAAATTACGACTTGTGATTTTGGTGATTGACTAGTGTAACCCTAGAGTTTGCTGAGCCCAGAGACTAACCATGACCAAGGAAGCCTAGTCATGTGATTAGGATGACTAATTATAACTTTTTAGCCTAGGGGTATTTTGGTCATTTTGACAATTTTGTGAAATTATAAATTGTATTAATTAAATATTGTGCTAATCTATTAGTTAGGGCTTGACCTAGAAGTTGAGCCTAATCTAGATAATAGTCATGACCATAGAGGCTAAGTTAGATGGTTTCAACTAAGTAATCATTTAGGTTAATATCTAGATATTTGTTAATAGGATATTTTAGGCTAAAGGTTAAGAAGGGTTACTTTAATTGTGAGCCTTTAGATTGGCTAGGAATTGTTGGAGAAGCCTTGACCACTCATCCTAAACCCTAACCCTAACCTAATGGCAGCCATCAAACATCCCCCCCTCTATAAATACAACACATTAATCATTTGCATATTTTTTAATCATTCTTATTTGCCTCTTTTAGTGTTCTTCCTCAACTCCTCCCCAAATATCCAAAACAAGTCCAAATTGAGCCTAGTCTTTTGCATTGGACTCCCCTACAGTAGAGGGTACTATTTGTGGGTAGCTAGCAAGGATTCGGAGGCTCGGGATCGTCGCAAGATCGAGGGAAGCCCTCATTCAAATAGCTCTAAATTGAGGTTTCACCCTCAATAGGTAAAACCCTACAAACCTATTAAATTCTAGTTTTCTTCCCATGGATGCATTCATTTAGGGTCCCCCTAGGTGTAGCCCAAGTTTGGTAGGAATTCGTGTCCATTTCGTGTCCGTATCGGACACGTATCGGTGTTTTAAACAAGGTGTTCGATGAAATGTTTGTTAGAATTTAATTGTGCTAATTTCAGAAACTAATTAAACAGAAAATTAGGTTTTAATATGTATGTTAATATTCCAGAGGACTGAGCCAACTTTCGTGTCGTGTCCGTGTCCAAAATGGACACGCACACACGCACGCAGACAAGGTAGCAGTGCCCTGCTACCCGAGTGTCACTGTGGACACGACACGCCACGTGGCGACCTGCCACTTGGCACAGACCAAGGGGCAGTGACTGACATCACGCCCCTTGAATCTCGTGTCGTCTTGTGTCGTGTCCGAGGAGTAATTGCTCCCGCACTGTTCCTGCACAGACTGTGCACAGGCGGAAATCCCCCTCTGATACGCGTCGTGTCGCGTGCAGACACAGCGTGGACTCGTGTCAGGGAGTTGAGACCCTAGCCCTAGTCCCCCTTGACCTCTGTGCATGAACACGTGGTTTCTTGTTCCCTGTGTCGTGTCCAGTTCGACTCGGACTGACCGCACGAGGCAGTGCACTCGAGTGGTCTGATGCAGTGTTTTTTTTGTTTAGGATACTTCGTGTCCAACTTTATGGACACGAACTCATCCCAATTGCATGTTTAAATATGTTTTTATAACTGCACATTAGAATTGAAGGTTTATTTGGGTTTTCGAGTTTGAAATTGGAAAATTGGTTTCATTTTCCTCTTTTCCTCTGATACTTTAATTCACTGAAATTTCAAGAACATTTAACAGTTTTTTTTGAATGATAAGTTAACTAGGATTTCATGTGAATTCGAACTTGGGATTGGGTTTTGCTTGCAAAAGGATTTTACTGATATGGGCTATTTGGTTCCTTTTCGAAATGATTTTCCTAGTTACCTGGGTTGATGATTGATTGTTATTAGAAATTGTTCAGGGTTAACTGAGTTTCTGGGTTTTAAATTCAAACACTGAAAACTGAGATTTCCAAGTTAGTAACCTGAGATTACCTATGTTGGTTTTAACCTGAGAATTAAGTTTGGGTTGAACATGTTAACCACTGTTAACTGAAATGGAAACCTGTTATTCACTGTTAAATTCCTAAGCTATAGGTTAATATAAATCCTGAATGATTCATATGTGAACCTGAGATGATCAGGATTTCAAACCTGAGTTAAGGGTTGGGATTTGGGTTTTTGAATCTATTTAATACATGTAATATGGAGTAGAGGGAATGAAGGGTTGGTTCATTATAGATGATTCCTGAGAATGGATTCCCTTCCCTTTAACTATTTCAAATTCTCAATGATAAATTCTTATGCATTGGATTGTTTCACTCACTGATTTTTCCCTGTTTAACACACACTGTGGACACTTGACACCTATATCTAGGTTACACACACACATGTTCTTCCCTTTCCCCTCTCTCTAAATTTGTGTTTGATTGGTATATATATTTCTATATAGGATTGGTGTAGGTAGGCTATCCTTTAGGCTTGCCTATATACTCTAGTGATGTATATATATAAGATATAAACTACATAGAATGTTGAATGTAAAGACTTTGATGGTATATATGATATTGATATTGATATATGATATTGATATAAGGTTTGGCATAGGTATGGCTTGGTGTAGACCTAGTTTAACCTAGACAGTTGACCAAGAGTTGACTTTGACCTAGTTGACTTAGAATCATGTAGCTTGCACTGCAGATTCCATTTTTACATATTGAACACATCTTAACATGTTTTACTCTAAATAGGACTCTGTGACACCAGTTCGGACATCTATTCATATCAGTCATTCAGGGTGACAGGCGAGTACATTCTCTGATCGTTTCATACTTGTCTGGATTTACATTCATGCTCTAGATTACTGTACTTGATACTGGCACGATTGTTATCACGGATTGGTACTATATGGATCCTTTTGCGATGCTATCTCTATTGTGCTCAACAGATACATATTGTTATGTGCGTTTCACGAACATATTGTATTTATTGTACACCCCCATTCATGTATACTCATTGTGCATATTGTACTCTCATTATCACATGAGCTTCATGGAGACTATTGTACAAGGTAGCGTAACTGGATTGGATCCTTGTGTATTGATTGGGGAGGGTGAGTAGGAATGGTTATGTGATCAAATCCCATTGTACAACTATTGTGCGCTTCCATTGTACACTCACGTTATGATGGATTTGACCTATTGTTATTGTTATTGTGCAACCTAAGCCGTTTACATAACCATATTGTGCTCTAAATCACTAGTATTGCAGTTTTACTTATCCTATATATATTTCAGTTATAAACTCTCTTGTTTTCATATACATCTTCTTACAGTTCATGTATCTTACTCTTCTGCATGCTTATATTTCCTAACATGATATGAACTGCGTGAGATGTATTGTGCTCGCTCCTGTCCTGACTGGACCTGTTGAAAATATTACAGATGATGATGATGACTGCCCTACCTTCTATGGGGCACAAGAGGGTGACCTTCAGGAGCCCGAGGAGCATCTAGCTCAGTAGAGGGTGCCTAGCCTAGTCTAGTCTAGTCTAGTCTAGTATTTACAGCTTTCAGTTTGTATCGGATTGTTCCGATTGTTTGTTGAGATCTAGTTATATTTCAGGACTTGTATTTATTTGTGTTGGACATCTACTTTGTGTGGTGTGATAACTCTTTTTATATTCAGTTCCTTTCTTTTATCTGATTCCATATCGTGCTCTATCTTTCCTAGACTTGTGATTGAGATAGAGTTGAGATGTTATATTATACCTCCGTGCGGAGATGATATGTTTATATCACATTATTGTTAGATGTTAGATGTATAGACGAACTCTACAGCGTTCTACCGCCGACACTGCGGCGTAGGCTGGACGTACCCACGTTCTCGTGCCCTTCCTCAGGGTGCGGGTCGTGACAGAGACACAGCGGAGAGGAGCTCCGTCGGGGCGCTGGAGGGTGGCGGACAGCGGAGAACCACGGAGGCGCGGTTGCAGGGGTCGCCGAACGTCGGCGAGGGAGAGCACGCACGGAGGCGCGGTCGCGGGCGGCTGGCAGCGCCTCGCTGGAGCGCTGGAGGACGGCGGACAGCGGGGAACCGCGCGGAGGGGGTGGCGGTCGCCGGCCTCGGGTCGCGGACGCGGCGCGGGGAGGTCGCGCGGAGGAGCTCGCCAGAAAAGGGGCTCGGGATGCCGCGGAGAAGGAGCGCTGGGTCGGGGTTACTCGGGATGGGGCTTCTCCAAGAGAACAGAGAGAGAGAGGGAGAGAGGTTTGAGAACTTGAGAGTAAAAGAGTGAAGGGATTTTGAGTAGATGAGTTCTGCTGTGAAATGGAGAAGAACGTGGGTTGGTATTAAGGGAGTGGTTGGTTTGAGTTCGTGGAGAGAGAAAGCTACGGAAAGGGAATTAACCAATTCTAGTAGATGAAACACTGGTCCTTCGGGACCAGTTCAAAACATTTTTTTTATTATTAATTATAAATCAAGTCGAAATCCAGGATTAGAAAGAGATAGGAAGAATGGGCTCAGGCCTGGGTCTGGGCTCGGACTCGGGTCTGGGTCCGAAAATCCAAAAAGCCAAATTATAATTATTTTTCAAAATCCTTTCTCACCCAAAAATAGTTAATAATAATATTTAATAATAATAATTTTGAAAACGTTGAATAATAACACAACAATTCTATTAAATAAATCGCTACAAAAATAATGGGTTTCACAATCTTCCCTCCTTAGAAAATTTCGTCCTCGAAATTTAAAGTAAGGTAGGAAAGACAAACATGTACGGGTACTGCGCCCGTAACTCAGGTCCAATCATAAGGATTTCCAAGGCAGTCGTGGATGAGACGGTTTAGGGATAAGTTTTATGATATTATCCACGCAGAAAAATACAAAGGCGAACCAAAGTACACGAGGTTGATCAGACCATCATGCACCGGTCCTGATTAGACAATATGTTGGGTGCACCCAATAAAATATCGTCATGATCAAGCTTGATTTAAAGAGATAGCTTGCAAATCTTGTCTAAATTAGCAGCATTAGTCAAATTTAGAACGGAAAAAAAAGAAAGGATAAGGAATATGAGTTTAAGTGATGGCTCAAATTCTGATTCTCATCTCTGACTAGGCTTGCAACTGGTTTCTCTGGCACTGAAAGGTTGAGTACAATCTTCAGCTCTGAATTATCCAAAATGTGACTCGGATCCGAAATGTAACGTCTGAGCTGTGACGTAGGAGACGTTGCATACACTCAGGATTAGCTGGTAGAGCTAACTGGTACGCCACTTCCAACGCGTCTTAAACTTCAAATGACCTGATGTACCAAATTCCGAGACGCAAAAGCTCAAAACATCTTCAAGCGTCTGGATTGACCTCTCTGATTGCTCGTCCCGCGGTACTCCATGAATCCGGTAAATGTGCTTCCCGTACAATGCTGCCCACTTCTTAGTGGATAAACCAACTCTGAAGGAAACTAAAGTGTGCTGACTTAGTCAGTCGGTTTATAATAATCCAATTGGTGCCCTTCCCTCCTTGGGAACAAGGCAATCCTTAAAAGTTCATTGTTATATGTTTCTACTTCCATTCTGAATTGTCCAGCGGCTCCAACAGACTTGTTGTCCTCTTGCTAAATTCCTCATGCTGACAAATTCACATCTAATCCCATACCTGGAATTGTTCTTCTTTATTTCCATAACACCAATCAATGGAGGCATATCCGATACATCTGATTATCTCTTGAATTTATGGAATACTGCGACTGGTACATTTCTTTCATCAACTCGTTCCACCGTTTATCAGCCGATACGCAAAGTCTTGCACCATCCTTCAGAGTTCCAATGCTGATCAATTTAGAAACCCTCAAGTGTTCCTGCCAACACTTGATCTCTAAGCCTGCAAAGTGCCTCATTTTGAAACTTCGTTCTCTTGATTTTTTTGTCCCTCAGTCTCGAACTTCATCAATACTGAATCAGCATCCAGCTTCGCCTAGGTAGTATAACCTCCAGTCCCAACTTCTCGATGTCTTCTAGCAGGTGCTAGTCCTTGGTTAAGAACTTCGCCATCAGTATCGACCAAGTGCATCAGCGACCACATTGGCCTTACCTGAATGGTACTGCAGGTTGATGTCGTAATCCTTCATCTGCTTCAACCACCTTCTTAGTCTAACATTCAGCCCTTCCTGAGTGAAGATATATTTCAGACTTTGGTAGCCCGTACGTATTTTCACTCCCTTTCCATAAAAATCATGCTTCCAAAGCTTTAAAGCAATTCAAATTAGGTGTGGGATGATTCTTCTCATGAATCTGTAGTTGCCTACATGTGTAAGCGATACTTTCCCATGTTGTTGAAGAACGTAACCCAGTCCTTTTCCAGAGGCATTACTGTAAATTGAGAACCCACCGGTTCCTGCGGGTAGCGCAAGGATTGGTGTAGTGGTAAGTCTCTTCTTCAGCTCCTCAATGCCGGCTGGCAAACTTTTCGTTCAGATGAATTCTTTATTTCCAAGTGAGCTTCGTCATTGGCTCAGCAATCTTGACGAAATCCTTCACGAACTTTTGATAGTAGCCGGCCAAGTTCAAAAATCTTCCGAATTGAACTTGGGGTATATCACTCTTTAACAACAGCTATCTTCCATCGAAATTCTTCTCTTGACAAAAAGTCTACCTTGTCAACAATCTACGTTCAGATAACTTACCAAAAACTTCTTTTTCCTCAAAGTTTCCAAAACTTCCTCAGGTGTTCTCATGCTCTTCTTCAATCTTCAAATATATCAGAATGTTATCTATGAAGAAGATAAACTGATTAATTACTCATGAAAAATCTCTGTTCATGAAATTCATGAACACAGCAGGAGCATTTGTCAGTCTAACATTCTGGCCACAGAAAACTACCCATACTTGGTATTTGAACGCCGTCTTGGCAATGTCCTCTTTCCTGACTTTGATTTGATGGTAGTCAAATCTTAAGTCAAACTTCGAAACACCTTAACTCCACACAACCAGATCAAACAGATCCTCGATCCGGGCATAAAGTACTTATTCTTTAGTGTCTGGTAATCGATGCACATCCGTTGTTCCATCCTTCTTGGGCAAAAACAAGATAGGTGTTCCCTAAGGTGAAATTCCACCCTGAATATATTCTAGAGCCTGCACTGCTCTGGTCCTTCATCTCTTGGCCAACTTCGGGTTGACTCTGTAACATCCCTTAGAAATAGGAAAAGAGCTAGGGACTAAGTCAGGGGTGAATCCTATGTCTAGATCTGGGATAATCCGGGGAGACTATCAGGGAAAACATCTGCCATAAGGGTGTAACAAAAACTTCTATTCATGGGGAGAATTACAGCAAAACTCTTATGATTGATCTAAGGACATCCTGTTACAACTTCCAGGAGATGATGCTATACAGCGGTTCTAGGTACTATTCTTCATGGTTCTGTATGAGCAGTCTCCAACTGCTTCCCTTTCTATGAACCTCGAGTATGCATCATGCCTTATTGTAAGGGCAGGGTCTGCTGGATAGGAAGGGGTCCTTAGGTTTTGGCCTAACAGGTGTTGCTGGGATATGAGCTCTGGTTTGATAGAAAGATAAGGGGCAGTCCTTTACCCGATGTTCAGCAGATCCACATGCCAAACATTGTCCCAATCTCTTGCGGCAACTAACGGCCTGATGACCAGGCCTCTTGCCATAGTTACAAGCCCAAAGCTTCTTACGACAAGACTGCCGGAAAGTAGAGTACTAGATGGGACCCGAATATCTTCTAGATTCAGGGATATCCTTCCTAGGACACAAGTTCTGCTCTAACTTGGTTGGGGATAACTAAGGCTACAACATAACGTTCTTCATGTCTTCTTTCGTGATATTCTTCTGTTCCTGCTGGGCTTCATCTTGAGCTTTCTGGAACTCCAAGATTTCTTGAAATAGGACAACCATTTGGAAGATGATTGCTGGTACTGGTGGAGCAACAAAAATGAATAATCCACCAGGGAATGCAACTCAGTTGGAGATGAGGTAGGAGTCGCCAGTGTAGGAAAAACTTCACTGGGTGCACTAAGGGAACGGTCAAACAGCCGCGAGGGAAAGGACCCTGGGCTTGGGGTATGATCCGGAGATGACACCTCATTACCAGCAGGATTTGGTCAATGGTCATTCCCTGGAAGGTTTAGGACGCACACACATAAGCAAGGTAGCCTACCGGTCTATAATCAAGCAAAAATATTTATTTATATAAATCGGACCTATGTCGTGACAAATCAATGTTCTACTGTTCTAATTGTTTCTAGGTATGTTTTCCTAAGTTGTTGTTTGTTGTGGACCTACAGGGCCACCACTGAAAACATGTCACGACCCGATCCCAATTTAATGGGTCGAACCGGACCATGCCCAGCCTGCACCGTGGTAAGACGGCGGCAGTAAGCTGTTCCATTGCAGGTATTCACAACAACACAAGTACATTTGCCACAACTGTTCTATTCGGAATTGAAACTTATTTATTAAATATTCGAAATACAACTGGAAAGGAAATGCAGAAATAAACTACAAACTCCAAATAAAGAAAAATGCAGAAAGAGAAACTATCTAAGCATCAGGTTCAACAGTCCCAGGATCAGAGTCCTCCAGAGACGGCTCCGGTACCGTCGCAGGGTAGAGGACCGGGTCATAGTAGCTATTACAGTATAGCTCATCATCCTCAGTGTTACCTAAAATGTTGTCTCCAGTCAGGAGGGAGCAAAGTACAATTCATGCTAATTAAACAGTTAAATAAGAAATAGAATCATGCAGTTCTAAACAGTTTTAAAACATGTTTGTTACAGTAGAAAACAGTAATTTGAATAGGTAATGACATATGACCGGCTTGGATTTGTTACAGTAATGGATAAGGGGGTTTTGTTACAGTATGGTCATAATCATTACGCTATTCCCCAGTCCCCAATAGTTACAGTAGTTACAGTACATTACTCTCGGTGAGAGTTTCGTGTTTGAGACGTAGTTTAGACATGCAGTAAAACGATTAAGTAAATAACTGTAAACTAACACAAACTATACTTGCCTTGTATTAAGTTTGACTGGAAAGACAGGTTGACACCGAAGAGGAACGTCAGGTACGACTTCGAGTTCCTACAGTTGAGAACTCGACTTAGATTCCTGAATAACCAGACTAAGTGTGCTAGTTGTAATCTCTAGTAGTCATGTCCTAGTCAGGTTTTAAGTTGTATTAAACTACAGCTAACGGTTACGTCGCACCTACGTGCGTTGATTAGGCCGATTAATTGGATTATTTGGAAATAACACAAGGATCAATTACAATTTGGAAAACTTTGTGTTTTGTAATATATTTATAAAATACAATTTCTTTTAGTGATAAACCGTGAACTAGTTATTTAATAATAATTATCCATTTTAATTACATTCGTAATTAATCAGTAAATTGCGCTCTAATCTACGATTACGTGACTAATCAAAACCACCCAAATTCAACATCCACCAGAAAAGAAAAAATAAAATTAAACTATGCTACACAATACATTGGCACAGCTAATGGTCCTAGGGTGGGCTTATGCCCGATACAAATTTCTTTTACATCAAATAAGTTAAAATTAATTAATTAAATAATTAAAGTGCAGGAATTAAATATCTAATATAAATAGCCTAAATATTAAAAATAATTAAAATGATAGCTAAGAGTCTCAGACTCGGTCCATTCCTCAAAATTCGGCTAATACCACAACGTCCGGTCGGACCGGTGCGTTTGTATTTCGCCGGGGCCCACAGACCGGTACGGTCGTCGTCCGAAAAATCAGTTTAGAAATTCATTTTCGAAAGCCAATTTTGAAATCAATATAAATATAGTTTTTGTAAAAATTTGGGCAGCACTTCCTCTAT
>JANAVB010035800.1:42500-48547 GCA_029216955.1 Iris pallida
GAACTCGAGGATGCTCGAAAAATATGTTATAGAACTCATTGAGTCGTGCATGGATAAGCTGGTTTCCAATTAATTATTTACTAAGTTAATTGATTCAAATACAGTTCGTTCTTGTAAATATCCTGTTGTCTTCTCATTGATTCTTGATCAATTGATTATTAACTGTATTATCAAGTATCTGTGAAGAGAATGGATATCACTTGCGTTTAAATTGTAGAGGGATAGACTGATCCTAGGTAGTATAGTTACTAATTGGTTTGGTTATGGGTAATTGCAATTAGAGTTTTGTCAAATCTGTTTAACTGTCAAGTGAAATAGAATTATGTCTTAATTGATTTCAAAACTACCAATTGCTCGATTATAAATAGCAGGGCATCATTGTTAGACTGAATATATATTTGGGTTCTCTACTATAGTATTTGTATCTCAACTGAGATTGAATTGAATCAGCCTTGAGGCTTGTAAGACTGTTCATTGGTTGATTGTGCCTGTGTCACCAAGAGCATCTATAGTTAGGCTAACTATGGGGTCTAGTGATAGTGTGTAATCTGTAGGTATCAGTCCTATGAAGGACTGAGGTCATGGTGGTGTTAGGATCAGGACAGTAGGGTCATAGGAATAATTCAGACTGAATTGCAGTATCCTACTTAGGACTAATGCCTGTGCTTGGGGGTTAGGTATTGAAATGTGAAATCAACCTGGGATTTTGTTTTAAGACTGATACATCAGTCCTTCATAAGCTGACTGTCTCAATTTGATTGATGTTATTCATTACCCCAATTTCTGATATGTGAGACTGAGCTATTGATTGGGCATTTTAGGATCAGTTAACTGACTTGAATCGAGTGTTAATGATGGAATTATATATCCAGAGTCTTGGTTGATTGCTGAAACTGAGCAATGAACCTGGGAACTCATTGCACTCTTAGGGCTCAGTCATTAAATCGAGTTTCCATCACTGTCCTGGTTCAGTGAGGAATGAGATATCCTGTTTCAGTCTATGATTTAAGACTGAATGTCATATAGAGACCTAACTGTCAGTTGCCTCCAGGATGAGGATATGCCCATTTTTAATTTCAGCATTTTGGGATTGGTATTAGAACTGTGCAAAGTATTTCTTAAGGACATATTTAGGAGGTGTCCATACAATTGAGATTGGAGTTATCCTTAAGAATATTGGTGAGGCAGGAACCCATAGTTAGGAATTGAGTCTCCTGGAAACTGAGGGATTGAATTACAGGATTTAATGAACTGAACCATTGTTCAGTATATAAAGGATGGGCTGGGAGTATTGTCCTAATTTGGACTGAGGATTCAGTCCTACATTATGGACTGAATTGTTATGTGCCCTGTTGAGTATTGAACTCTATCATTAATGTGTATCAATGATCAGGTCATTAGGGTAAGGAGGATTATGGTCCAGTATAAACCATTCTGGTGATGCAAAGATTGCATCAACCTTGCAAATTCTTATTGATCATTAAGAGTTTAGAATTAATGGTCTCTTTTAGAACAAGGGTCCAATAAAAGCAGTTAGCTAGGATAAGGATTGTGTGGGGCTATTCATCACTTAAGGGTTTACCCTTGTAATTAGAATATTGTAGAGTTATAATAGAAGTTGACTAGTATTATAGATAGAACTTAGAATTTTTAGTGATCTTAAGCTTAAGTATCAACTTTACATTTTTGACTTATCAAACTGTAACTATAAACAGGAGGATTCTCAGCTTTACTACCCTTTCTCGATCACCCGGAGCCAGGCAAGTATACTCCTCGGATTTGTTCATTTCTCATGTCTTGCATGTTCATTCCTGTATCTCCTTGATTGACACGATGTATCACGATATTATCTGGTTTCATGTTTCATGTATTACTTGCGTCTGGGAGGGAAAATACTATAGATATGTGATCAAACCCTGTTACTACTCATGTGAATAGCTTGGGTCCCGCACCGTGCACGCGGGACCAAAGTCGTACCATTTTATGATAATTGTATCTACCCATGCCGATCACAATCTAGATGTATTTCATATTGCACATGTCAGGATTCAGGTTGTATTTCAGGATTTCATGGTTGTATTTCATGTTCAGGTTGTACTTCATGTTCAGGTTGTATTTCATGTTCAGGACTCTTACCATGTTCCCTGTTTTACTTTCAGTATTCCTGCTCAGTTTCATGTCTTGTCTTATTTCCTGTACTTTACATACATTCCTGTTTCTTGCTCATACCATAATGTACATGTTCATTTCCTTGGATATACTTAGCTCTGCTCCTGACTAGGATATGTTGCAAGTGCTTGCAGGATATTGTTCTACCCTATGGGCCAGAGCCTAGGATATTAGCTGAGTAGGATGGAGACATGACTTAGCTTGAAGTTTCAGGTTTAGACTGTATAGCTTTACTCCTAGATATGTACATTTCATTCCTGATGATTAGTACAATTTGATATATGGATTTGTAGATCATGGTGATCATTCTGGGTACGTTATATTAGATGCTGTGATTACTTTCATTCATGTATCTTGATTCATAGTTTATCCCTAGATATTGGTACAACTTACTTCATTGTATCTAACAATGAAGGCTGGACGTGTCCGACTTGTGTCCGATTATTCGGGAGCGGGTCGTGACATGTTTTTAGTGGTGGCCCATGCAGGTCAATCCTAATGGTACCTAGGTATTAGAGTACTATTGGGGGACTTGATTATACTAGGGAAACTTGATCACAGCATAGAAAAATCGGAAAATAATGGTATATCAGGTATATCAGGTTTATTGATAATCTATAAACACTTGTTGTTTTAGGTCTAGGTTATTTTAACAGTTTTCTGTTCTTTAGATAATTCAAAAACATGCGACACCAGAACTGTCAATTCACCTATACTTGAGGTCTCCAAGATTCCACTACCTTCTATCACTCTACTATCCCCGTGGGTAGTACGTAGTTGACGGAGACATTTGAAGAGTCCCTTGACAACCAGAGGGAGCATGCCATCCTTTCCAAGTCAGACTTGTGGATACACTCCGAGCCAGGAAGGACTTCTGACTTCCAGACTCTCAGACCTTGGACTTCTCCAACACCGAGCGCATATCTTGCACCGAGGAGCAGATCGAGAACCTGGAGCTGCCACTGAAGATCATCCAAGTTTTGAAGGATCCGACTCCTCTGAAGACT
This sequence comes from Iris pallida, assembly GCA_029216955.1. Taxonomy (NCBI): domain Eukaryota; kingdom Viridiplantae; phylum Streptophyta; class Magnoliopsida; order Asparagales; family Iridaceae; genus Iris; species Iris pallida. Next base: position 45,677 of record JANAVB010035800.1, read on the forward strand.
GAAGCCACTAGCCGGGAGATCCAGAATATAACACTGACAATGGAACGAGACGGAAAGCTGAAGCACATGAGATACATGAAGACTTATGACGAATACAGCAACTACCCTGGACCCGCAAAGCATTGCTGTCACGACCCGTACCGCTTTTCGGATGCGAGCTCGTGAGCAAGCCAGCTACGTATCGAACGGACTCCAGCCCGACTCGAATACGTAAACGCTGTCAAGGCTATGGTATACTGCCAAATCATGGCAAAACAAATCTATATCTCAATCCATAATAAGAATAATAAACAAGAATGAACAAGTATGGGTCGTGGTCTGCAGTCCACTAGCATGCATGTCCGATTAGACTCTAAGAAATAATATGAGTCTAAACTGAATTAATAAATATGATATCATAATGATGAAAGAAAACACGAGCTGGATGAACTGGATAATAAACATGGTATCAATACCTGAATTCCGTAGGCAATATCATCACATCCGGACCCCATAAGTGTCACAATCATCCGCCATCCAGAGCTGCTAACTAACTCCATGCAATAACTAACCTAAAGAGATCATCAGGTCCTCAGAGGACATAGCAAGATACTAATATACATGCCTATCTAACAGTTTTATCATGCACAAAAAAATAACCAAGAAAACAGGAACAAGACAAATGACTACGAACACGAACACGAACACGAACACGAACACGAACACGAATACGAATACGAACACTAGAACAACTACACGTAAATGAACTGCCGGATGAACGATAATCACGAGATCAATGGAAGAAACCAAATCCTCATCCCGAGTGTGGACGCACGGGTTTAAACTAAGCACTAACCCTCGTCTCGAGTATGGATCTCTGGTTAGATCATGGCAAGACACCCTCGTCCAGTGTGTAGACTCTCTGGTGTAATTGGTTAACCCTCGTCCCGAGTGTGGACTCTCTGGTGCCAATGATCACGACAAACACCCTCGTCCCGAGTGTGGACTCTCTGGTTGTGTAAAACGATAATCAAGGCTATGGCAGTTCACTTACACGTACTCTATGACACGACTCAAGCAAGGTACTGACGAGAAACTCCAAGTGTGAACCACAAGACCAAACTGAACACGGCTATATGTAAAAAACAACTCAAAAGAATATAATATGAAAGCACATGTCCATAAACAATTAAAACTGGGAAATAAAATACAATGCATGTAAATAAAACTGTAGAGGAAGGCAAGGTATACTTGCCTGGAGGTTGCACACAGATCCCACAAATATATAGTCCACTGATAAGCCAAGAAGTCCAAGTCATCACAACTGTCTCCGAAAGGTAAAACAAATATTGTCAATATTCTCAGAATAGTCAAATTAGCTAGGATTGCCTGTCCTTACGTCCAATTCTGGACACAGGAGCAAAACGGTAATTTCGGGCCAAAACGATGTCCGGTTGGACCCACTTTGCACCGAAAAGCATACCAGAGTCAATGGTCTCTAAAGACATCAAACTATATGTCAACAGGTCTGGTTTTCCGATACGAACCCAACCGTATGGCCAAAATTGAATCCCGGTGGGCCGTGCACAAAATCGCCCGTTGAATCGGACCGTAGGGCCCGCAAAACGGCGGTCCATTCAACTGTCTCAGAATCGGACCAAACTTGGCATACAGGACCAAAAAAATGATACGGTCCTGTTGGCGCAAGTTTCGTCTCGATCTGACGAGCGTACACAAAGTAATTGGGAAATTTTCACAGAGGTCGATACGGTAAATTTTGACGGATACGCATCAAATTCGTCGCGCACACGCAACCAATTTGAATTCCGTCAAAGCCCACACGTCCACGAAGCCGTTACGCACCTTTCAATGCTTTCAGTTCGCGGCCATGTCGTCCGAATTGGTGGGACACACGTCGTATCGAAGGAATTCGTGTTTTCGAAAAACAGTTTTTCGGTCAACTTCGGGATTCGATTTCTCGACGCGTAGTCGATGATTTTCAAATCCACAAAAAGGGTCGTGAAGTCCTATATGTTGTCAATAAACTCCTTTAAATATATTTTCGAGATTCCTAATGTCTGGTTCTAAAACTTTCTTTAAACTTGGGGTTTGGGACAGTCTAAATGCCCTATTTCAGTCAGTTTTTTGACGATGTTTATGTTGAAATTCTGAGCGATCTAAGTATGCATATGAAATTCTATTTAAAAGGATATGAAGGGGGTTATATTGGTTATTCGAAATAATTTACAGTTCGAAAAATGATCGAACAAAGCCGGAGAAAACATACCGCGAAGTGTGCCTCCGCGTTGATACTTCTGCCAAGGCTGCCCTGCTCCGTGCGCGAATTGGCCGTCTCCGGCGACGCACGGAGGTTGCCACGGCGGCGGGTAGCCGTACAGGCGTCCCTGACGAATGTGTGTGGGTGGCGACGAGTTTGTGTTAGGGTTTTCGATTTTTGATCTCATCCTCCTCGATCTCTTGGTACGGTTACGTTTACATATATGTGCTGTTATATATGCAGCTGGGGTCGGGTTATTCAGAGCTGGGGGTGCTACAGTTGGCTGGGTTGGGCTTCACTTGGTCCAGGTGGGCCTAGGGCCTGCTGAGTTGTATTTTTATTATAAAACCTAATGTATATACTTCTATATATATTTCTATACTTCTATATTATATTTCTATATATATAATATATGTCATTGAATATATTTCTATACATGCATTAATCTTTTAGCCTAAAATATTTCTTATGGACATATATCTATATATACACATCCATGTACCTATATACCTCTATATATATATATATATATTTTATATATTATATATAATATATATATATATATATACAAAATACCATAACCAAAATATAATATATTTTTTACTCATAACATA
>JANAVB010035801.1:0-64824 GCA_029216955.1 Iris pallida
ACTCATCGCATGCCAATGTTGCCACCTTGCGTTTGTGAGTAATCACCTTGCGCAAGTCGGTAGCAAGTGATCTACCTTTGTACCAAACTTGTGGACTCGGGTATCCCGAGGACATTGGTGCTTAGGTTCATGTGTTGCTCCCTGATCCGAGGCTAATAAAAGTACCTGCTCTGGATAGTTGGTGGGAGACTTTAAAGACCACCCTGTCCGTTAGCCCTGGGGAACTGGCGCGGGTGGTTCTGTATAATTTTCCATCAGGAGCCATATAACAGTGATGGGGCCCGCTGATAGTTAGCAACTTGGACAGGTTAGGCTTGTTGGGCCCGCACTGCCTAGACTTCTTTGACTTAGCACCCGAAGGCACATGTAAAAAGAGTCCAAATTGAACATCCCACATTCTCAATGGGCCGCATGGAGTCGGGTCCGCATGAGGGAAAGTTGAACACAGAGCTTCTGACAGGGCCGCATGAGACACTCTGCCTATGGCCAAGATTGACTGCCGCAGTGCCATCTTCTTGCGGCCAGAGTTGGCTGCCATATGGACCATATATATGCGGCCAGAGTTGGCTGCCGCATGGGCCGTTTCCTGCAGGCTAGGGTTTTACTGCCGCATGGGCCATCTGTATGCGGCCAGAGTTGGCTGCCGCATGGACAATGCCCATTTCACTTATGTGGCCTCTTCTTTGTCCGCATAGATTTCCTTTGTGCCCCCAAAAACTCAGCATTGTAGTATTTTTCTTTGCTGAATTTGGGGACAGTGGGGTCCTCTGCGGTCGGAAGCAAGCCACAGGAGAGCTTCGATCACCGTCTTGGGCTGCAGAAGAATTTTCTTCAAGAACTTGGTCGGGGGGCAACAGTTTTGCGTGCCGACGTTCTGCGAGTTCTTTTTGGTTGGCTTGCTTCTGTGAGGGCTGGCGCTCCCTTCGAGAGCATTTCTTTGAAGGCTTGTTGGTCAAAACGAACCAAAAGCATTTACTGCGTAGAGCCAAGTTGTACACATCAGATTGGGTCACCAGCTTCTCACAAAGGAAAAGATGTCCCCAGCAGAGTCGCCATCGTGTTTGCCATTAAATATCAAAAATAGGTATATAGAAACACTGAGATTGATTGCAAACTCGCTTATACAAAGAAGAGCCTAGAAAGAAATCCTAGGAAACAATCTAAATACAATTGTTAGTTTTTGATTGGGGGTGACGGTAGAGGCTCGAGAAAGTGCTATCAACTCTGCCTTACTCCTTGGACTATCTGACACAGTCTTTAGCTTGAAGAAATTGCCTTTGAAGGCTGCCAGCCTTTTGCAGGGTGTGGCACCCTGCTATTTATAGTGGTATTTTGAGCCGCATAGATGGCTGTGGCCACGTGCTAATCAGCACGTGAAGACCCGCTTTTGGCCGCCAGCTGTTGATTTGCTAGGATTTTGTTGCAGTAAGTTTGGGTGGTTGAGACTTGGTCAGCCTACCACGTGTCCTACGCAGGATATGAATTATTTGGGCCGCATGAGTCTCTCAGTTTTTGACCATAGTTGGGCCGCATGAGAACTATGCGGCTTAAGTCGCAATCTTTCTTAGCCGCCTATAGCTTAAGGACTTTTAAGCCACATAGATTCTGTATTTTGGGCCGCATAAAGCTCATGCGGCTTGGGTTACAGTCATCCTTGGCCGCATGAAGTTCGAAGACTTTTTGGGGCCGCATATGTTTGAGCCGCATAAGATTTACGCGGTTGGGAACACTCCTTCTGGCGCATGAAAAGCGTATGAACCCTGCTTTTGGCGACATGATATTTGTCTGCTCACGTCTTCACGTCTTATCTTTTTGTCAGAGTGTCAGAGCTGTCATTTTTGTCAGTTTTGACAGAACTTGTCCAGCTTTATCAGACGATCTGATCAACTTGGCCGCATATCTTTCTTCTGCGGCTCGAATCAGTCTGGTTGTCGACGGGCCGCATAGAGTGTTGAATCTGTTATGCGGCACTCCTTTATGCGGACCTGTTTGGCCCAAAGTACATATGCGGCAAATTGTGATCCGTATGAATCTCATATTTTTCATGCTTCTACATGCATGTCCAAAAGTCAAATTCTGAACAGGGGCAAAATCGTAATTTCGGATCAAAACGATGTCCGCCGTTGGACCCGTTTGTACCGAAATACGTGCCAATGTCTATGGTCTCTAAAGTCATCAAACTATATGTCTACGAGTCCGGTTTGAGAAGACGAACCCAACAGTATTTCCAAAGTTGGATTTCGACGGCCGGTACAATTTTGTCCGTTGGATCGGGTTTGCGGGCCCACCAAATAGGCATTCTGGTCGACCTTCTCAGAATGACCAAACTTGGCACACAGGGCCAAAATTTTGATATAGTTCTGTGGCGTAAGTTTTGTCTCGATACGACGAACGTACACGAACGTTAGGGCCAAGTTTGCAAAAGGTGTACGGGGGTATCTTGACGAATACGTACTGATTTCGTCGCGCACACACATGAAATAAGTTCTGTCAGTTCCCACACGTCGAAACATCCATACGCATCTTTCGATGCTTATGGGTTGCGACCATGTCTTTCGGTTGTTGGGGTGCACGCTGTAACGCCCAGTCCCAAAATACGTAGGACTAGGAACGTAGACTGCCAGCTGTATACATACGAAGTACATCCAATATATGGAAATCTCGTATGAATATATACGCGTAAAGGCCGTATAACCATAACTAATCTCATCCACAACAAAATAAATGAATAAAAGATATCATATAATGAAAAATTGTCTTGATACAATATGTTGGCGGAGACAAATCCACTACCAATAAGTAAAGGAAAAATACATAAAAAAGAAATGAAGTTGGCGAGCGAAGCGAGACGATCCAAGGTAATCATCCTCGAAGAAATAGCGATGATCACGACTAGAGCTAGAACACCTGCGAAAGACAAGATCACACACCTGGCGAGATAACCAGGTCCTCAGAGGGACGTAACAAGACACATAATATCATGCCAATAACTGAATAAATAAAGCTCAACAGAAAAGTATATGGACTACACAAAATAAAGGTCCTTAACCATTCTATGTGAAAGTGTATTTTGAAGACAACGTTCCACATAAGGGCTCCCGAGACTAGAAACACGGCGGTTAGTGTTTCAAACGAGGTACTAGTGGCATCTGAGAAAATAAAAAATACATGGCACACTAGTCTCTCGGGTGAGTCACTAACGGAAGCTGAGGAAAGTAAATGCAAGGCACATTTGTTGTTTCAACGAGGCACTAGTGGCATCTAGAGAAAAGTAATAGATGCATGGCGCACTAGCTCTCGCTGAGTCACAAATGGCAGCTAGAGAAAAGTAAATGTTGTGAAAGCTCCTGCGCCTAATAACTGTCTTCCCCTCCCCATGCACTACTCGTGCTGAATCGACACCACGATATTCTAATACCGCTAAGTCTTCTAGGCAATTATATTAGCAGTTATATCCTAACGCGTCTGTTACGCACCGATGTACGGTCGGTACGCAAGTTCGAATCTATATGAGAACCTGACATCGTGGTACACAGGTGTCGGGCCAATGAATGCGGCACAAACAAAGGTAGTCCCTTAACTCTAGGCCAAAATAAAACTAAAGTATAATAATTAGCAAGTACATAGGATTTTGAAAGACAACTTATAAAAATAAAAATATGCATGATATTGAGCAAGAAATTAAACAGTAAAGACAAGGTGTCTTGCCTGGGTGTGTCGCCTGGCGGGGTGCGATGGTCTTGCGTTCGATTGTCCAATAGCCATGTTCGATGTTTAGGGGTCCAATTCCGCGAAAAAATAGAAGTGCACAATTAGATAGGATAATTAAGGAGAACCTTGTGGAATACATATATATTATGCTTTGGAATTATCCATAATATTTTAAAAGTAGATTTTATTAGTATCATATTTTAGAAAAATAAACTTTGAAAGATCGACCAATCATTTTGGGCTAAATTTTAAGTTTGTAAAAGAAACTACCTTTCATAATAAATATTTAAGTAAATATTTGAAAGTAGTTATACATTGTTTAGGTCAAAATATATATATATATATATAATATATATATATATATATATATATATAATATATATATTAGTTAAATACATATAAATATAGAAGAACTTTTTAAGTACAACAAAAATGAATTTTGTCAAAAGAATTTAACTAAAAATAGTGATATAATATAGTACTAATTTAGGTTTTCACTAAAATTTTGAAATCGTTAAACTACTAAGCCTAAATGTCATACTTAAGGTATATAATACTAGTTATTTATAAAAATATAATTATACAATCAATACTGTATCTATATGCTAAATATATGTAGTTACAAAAATAATAAAAAAAGAGGTTTAATATTGACTGCTTTGACTTAATGCTATGATAAATAATAATAATAATAATGATAATAATAATATAATATAATTTCCTAACAATATCCATACGTTCTTCTCCAATTTAAGTGTGATAGAGAAGAGAGAGACAGATGGAGAGAAGAGGGAGAGAAGGAGAGGTGGGAAGAAGAGTGTGAGGGATGAGAGGGGCTCACTTCGTGTGGTAGCCGGCGCGAGCTCGGCGGCGGATGGCCGCAGCATGGCAATGGTGGAGGCGCCCATCGCTGCGAGGGAGCTCTGGCGGGCGGCGCAGGGTTCGTGAAGGCGAGGTCGACGATCGGGTCTCGAGTGCAGCGGCAGAGGCGCACGGAGCCCGCAGGGCTGGCGCGCGGCAGATGAACGCTCACCGTGGTGGTTGTCCAGTTCGGAAGTGGAGTCCGAGGCCGGCTCGCGGCGAGGTGGCCGGAGCGCAGCCCTCAAGTCGGGGCGGTGTGGCTCGAGGATCCAGGTGAGGTTGCCCCTTCTCTTTTCTATGGTGTTGGGGTCTGGGAGTGGTGATTGCGGTGGTGGCGATGTCGGTAGAGTGGTGGCTGTGGCCAGAATTGGGCTGGCGTGATCGGGTACGGTGACGATGGTTGCTACGGCCGGGTATGGCTGCGACGACGGGGGTGGTTTTATGCTATGGTTATGGTGGTTCAATTGTCGAGGGTGTCAAGGCGGGTTGAAGTGGGGTGGCAGGTTCAATAGGTTGGTGGTGGGACGTTTGAAGTCGGGTCGAGGTTGGTGATTACGCCGGTGGAGGCAACGGTGTTGATGACTCCGGGTTGATGATGGTGTGGCGGTTAAGTGGTTGTGGCAGTAGCAGTTTGGTCGGAGTGGTAGATGGGTCGCGAAGAGTTGATGGGATCGGGAAGAGAGGAGGAGGAGTTGTCGTAGGTGGTGGTAGGAATTTGACTGTGTCGGGGCTGTGTCCGACACGAAAGTATGTATGTATTGATATGGAATAAGATCGGCACAGACACAATGCACATGTTTTGGCTGGGATGGAGAAATTTGTGGATGGGAGAAATTTATGGAGGAGTACCTGCCTATTTATAGGATATGGAAATTTCCAGTTGGATAAGATTTGGTGGATTAAATCCCCATTAGATAATTACGTAATTATTCAAATCGATTTAAAATAAATTTGTCGAATCCAAATAAATCTAGATAAACTTATTTTTAATTTAAAGCTATTTAAAATAAGCCAATATAATCTTTTCCAATTTAAATCATCATAATTAATTAAGTATTAAATAACAATTTCTAAAATAACTTTTATAAATAATACAATAAATTAATAAATAATTCAAAATTCATAATACTTTAAATTAAATATTTGGAATACAATTTTATAATAAACAAAACAATTAGTTTTCAAAAAAATATCAAAGTGGACAATGAATAAAATTTCATGTCCCTCGCACACAAATAGTTTATTTTGACATAAAGCAATAGTTTTTCTAAATTATCACTTATATTTGTATCAAAATAAAATTGCCTTCTTATAAATAAAAAATAAATGTTTGGCAATCTCGACACGACACAAATAATAAAACAAAATACTTTTTCTATACGAAGAATTGTTTTAATAAAATATTTGTATATATAAAATATATACCATCTCGCAATTTCGTACGCTACGTACAAATACGAAAAATATGAACTGTATGCGACGTACAATTACGAAGTACAAATACCAAAATAACAAATCATTCCAAAATAAAAAAAATAAAAAATAGTAAAATTTTAGGGTTTTACACACGCCGTACGGAAAGGTTTTCTAAATTGTACTGTTTGTAACTCAGTTTTTCTTGAATCTTAAACAACGAAGAACTTCTTGCATACTAATTGAAAAGTAAAAATAATAGGTGCATTTAATCTTTTTTTGTTGTGGTCGACTGTTTACAACTAGATTACCAAAAATCCTAATACATCGATCGAAATCTGGCTTCCAAGTTGAGGGTTGACGGCCCTACAAATTCTATTTTTGGGACAGAATTTGCTCGACTTGGCATCGAGTCTCGGTCGTCCTAAGAGCTTACAATTAAACCTTTGAAGGGGTTTAAAGAGAGTCATATAGGCTTCGTATAGAACTTTGTAGATTCAAAAAACGATTGAGTAATCGAAACATGGGTACCTGCTGTGGGTTCGAACAGAGTCTCCTCTGTTTTCGGGTCGGTCGGGAGGTGATCCCAGCGGCGTGTAGGTGACGGCAGTTGTCGAGCAAGGTCGCCTGGGTGCTGGTGAGGTCGGGGATGAGTGGTTGTGATTGGGAAGGAAGTTTCGATGACAAATTTCTGGAGAACCCTAGTCGTTCGTAGTTAAATACGAGGAGTTAAATCCTTATTTGCGGCCAATTAGGATCCAATTGTTGCAAGGATTTGGATTGGTTTCAGGAGAATCTTGGAGGGATAAGGTTGGAAGGGGATTGGGAAAGATTTAGCAAGATTTGCAAAAAACAAGGATTTAAAAACAAGCAATTCTCGTATACGTATTTGGACTGAAATCCCGCTCGGGATTTCGCTGGCACTGTTCCAGTATGAACAGTGCGACCTCCTTTTTGCTTTTCCTTTTTTTTTGCACAGCTTGGTATATTCCATATATATGTATATATTTCATTACATTATATATATATATATATATATATATATATATATATATATATATATATATATATATATATATATATATATATATATATATATTTTGAAATTCAGAAGGAGCATTTTTTAATCCAAAAGGCATAACATTCCATTCAAAATGACCAAAAGGAACAGTAAATGCGGTCTTATATTTATCTTTATCATGTATTTGAATCTGCCAATAAACCAGATTTTAAATCAAACTTAGAGTATATGTTTGCCCTAGCGTCTAAATATTATTATAAAAGACTACCTTGATAGAAACCAATCTGATACCAATGAAACTGCGCTTGATCTGGTTGTTGATAGAGTACCCTTCACTTCTTCGTACAAAATGACATTCCATTTATTATGAAATGGACTCTCCAGAGAGAGATTAATGCCCTGAATATCCCGTTTTTCTTCAGAAAATCAAGTCTGAAGAAATTATTCAAATTAGTCGTGACCCTTCTTTCTGAGCCGTGGAAATTAATGGCTCGCTACATGGATATTAGCATGTTTCTTAGATTCCATAAAACCCGTAATATGTACGAGGGAATTTTATTAGCTTCTAAATCAGTGAAAATTCAACACTACTATCAGAAGGTTAATGATCCGACTTCTGATATCATCTACAGCAAAGCTATTATCAAAAGGGTGATAACTCCACAATCCTGGGGCTTAAACCCTAATTCCTTTATGACCAGTACAGTTTGGGATAAACCGGCTTTAGTTTACACTTACTGGGAATATGTTGATGCTTTTTATAAAGTTTTTTATTATCAAAACACTAATAAAAAACATACTTGGTTTCTAAAAATCTGTCCAGAAATACTCAGTCTGGATATTCCTACATGGTTCTATAATTGGTGGCTGCTACTTGGGGCAACCATTGATATTTTGCCAGTTTCTATTAAGGCAAGTTTTCCACAGTGGGTAAATTCTTCGATTCCCTGTCAAAAAGAGTTTTGAAGGGGAGAGTACCCTTCACTTCTTCGTACAAAATAACATTCTATTTATTATGAAATGGACTCTCCAGGGAGAGATTAATGCCCTAAATATCCCAGTATTAGTCAGAAAATTCCATATAAAATGGTGGGAACGAATAGATGAGAATGAAAAACTAGCCGAAATTCAGGCTAATATCAAAGTAAATGAGGTACTCATCGAGAAGCAGTTAAAACAAGATATTATGGAAAATAGTCCAATCAAGAAATTAAAGGCTTCTTTGATTAGAAAGAACCCCTATATTACTGAAGAAGAGTTAAAGAAAAGATGCTTCCAATACTTTCAAGCCCAATTTATTGCTGATTTTAATATGGAAGATACAGTTCCAGTTCAGCCTGATATTTCGATGGAGGATTCTCAGAATCCTGATGATGATGAAGATTTTGATACCATGTACCAAAAGGCTTTGACTCTATTATGTACTGAGTCATCATCCTCAAATGCTAAAGATAAGAAGAGGAAGGCAAAAGATGGAGGAGAATAGTTCCAAGGGGAATAGTTCCAAATTAATTTGGTCCGTCCACGAATCGTCCGTGATTTTATGGCTGACAAAACTTTTGGAAGATTCCTTTACTTTATATAAAGTAAAGTCGACAATTGGTGATGTGACGTAAAGTAAAGATTCCTTTACTTTTTTTTAAAGTAAAGTCGACCGACACTTTCCCACCAAAAGATCAGCTTTGGTACCGACAGATGGCCTGGTGACCGACAGATGGCGGACTCATTATATCAATGAGTTATGTATAAATAAGGGGTTGGGTCCTCTTTTCCAATCTGCGCATTTTTCAGTTCAGTTTTTAGGATTTTGCGGATTTCTGGATAGAAACCAATCTGATACCCAAGTCGAAAGTTTGTGTTTTGCGGATAGTTGGAGTGTCTTTATTCTAGTTAATCGACATACGGAAGAAATTCCAAAGTCGCGTAGGTCGTTGGCAGGGATTGCCTTTCATTTCCATAAATCGTTGACAGCCGTACTAGTCTTCTTCAGCCAACTATTTTGTTCTCACAATTTAATCTTCGGTATTGTCATGAAGAAATATAACAACTTGTTTGTAATAATTATTAGTTCCTTCCTAAGCAGTAGTTAGTGAAGTTGATTTTACTCAGATGAGTGAAGGTTCAGTCCAGCCAATAGGCATGATAAAGAAGACCCTAAATAAGGGCAAAAATGTTAAGAACGTACAGATGTACGAGTATCCAACAGACGTTGAAGAATTGAACAAATGGACGATTCCTAAGGTTCAACCTAAAGAAATCTATCAGATAGGAACTTTTGATTTTCGTTCCTCTATTGCAATAAAGACAATGGAAAAGACTGTTCCTGTTAATGACAATGAACATATCTTTAAGTTATTATCGGATGAGGATATAGATCCGTATAGGGAGAAATACAATTTTCTCCACATTGGTTTAATTCAGATAGCCTTGAAACCTTTAACTCTGCAAGGGTTGAACGCTTCGTTAATGACATCATTGAGAGATGCTCGATGTTTAGATTATTATAAATCACTTATGGGTGTGATGCAGACTAGTCTATGTCATGGACCAGTTTATTTCAATGTTTACCCTAATTTGAGTCTGTCAATCACAGACCCCAATATATTAGAATCTGTAACCTTAAATATGAAGATGTTTGGTTACAATTTTCTGCCTGGATCAGAAACTATAGCAATTATCTATAGAATTCATTATAAGGTGTTAAATACATTAGCTCATAAAGCAAAGCATTTAACAAAGCCTGGAAAGACTACCTTGATAGAAACCAATCTGATGACATCAAAGAAGCCTTTAATAAAATAATAAAATGGGACGAAATCGTCTTCCCAAATGAATGGACTTTGAACTTAGCTATACCACCGAAAGCAACTTTAGATACAGAAATTGATCAGATAATTCAGAGTGATGATGGTGGTATTGAAGTTAGATTCACACCTCAATATAAAACTAAAATTATTAGTCCTAATTTTAGACTTGATAAACCTCGTAATTCTACCAGCGCTAGTAGACCTTCAGTCTCTAGTAGACCTTCAACCTCCTATTATGAGAATAGAGAAGGTTCTGAAGTCACTGGGATAACTCTAAATGAGAACATACCCCATGCTATGTATGAGCCAGCCAAGTCTAAATTAGACTCTCCGACTGAGTCGGAAATGCGATATTAGTTTATTTTATGGACTACATGACCTATCCAGAAATCCGCAAAATCCTAAATACTGAATATAAAGATAATATAGTTTTTAGACAATGGTTTGAAAAGAAGTATACTAAAGAAGAAAGATATCAATATCGTGATAGTTATTATGCTCACATGAGTTCTATAGGAAAAACGGTTTGGTTTGCCGAATGGTTCATAGAAAATTATATCAAAGATGAATTGATCCAGATTAATGTGTTAGAAGATAATTATATTAATTGGACCACTAATAAAGGAATAAAGCATCGTTCCTTATATCCTCCATGTGATCCAATCATTATTCGTGCGCAGCACATGCTTGACCAAATAGAAGCAGTCTCTTTTTTGAAAACTATTGAAAGTAAAGAAGAAGACTAGCAAACGCGGAAGCAGAATAACAGAAGAGAAGGCAGAATGAAATCTTTTATTCAGCACACAGTAGTAGCACAGCACACAGTAGTAGTACAAGCTTGCAGAAATAAAAGAAAATGAAAAACTGAACTGAAAAATGTGCAGATTGGAAAAGAGGACGCAGCCCCTTATTTATACATAACTCATTGATATAATGAGTCCGCCATCTGTCGGTACCAAAGCTGATCTTTTGGTGGGAAAGTGTCCGTCGACTTTACTTTAAAGAAAAGTAAAGGAATCTTTACTTTACGTCACATCACCAATTGTCGACTTTACTTTATATAAAGTAAAGGAATCTTCCAAAAGTTTTGTCAGCCATAAAATCACGAACGATTCGTGGACGGACCAAATTAATTTGGAACTATTCTCCTTGGAACTATTCTCCTCCATCTTTTGCCTTCCCCTTCTTATCTTCAGCATTTGAGGATGATGACTCAGTACATAATAGAGTCAAAGCCTTTTGGTACATGGTATCAAAATCTTCATCATCATCAGGATTCTGAGAATCCTCCATCGAAATATCAGGCTGAACTGGAACTGTATCTTCCATATTAAAATCAGCAATAAATTGGGCTTGAAAGTATTGGAAGCATCTTTTCCTTAACTCTTTTTCAGTAATATAGGGGTTCTTTCTAATCAAAGAAGCCTTTAATTTCTTGATTGGACTATTTTCCATAATATCTTGTTTTAACTGCTTCTCGATGAGTACCTCATTTACTTTGATATTAGCCTGAATTTCGGCTAGTTTTTCATTCTCATCTATTCGTTCCCACCATTTTATATGGAATTTTCTGACTAATACTGGGATATTCAGGGCATTAATCTCTCCCTGGAGAGTCTATTTCATAATAAATGGAATGTCATTTTGTACGAAGAAGTGAAGGGTACTCTCTCCTTCAAAAAGATGCTATTTTTGACAGGGAACCGAAGAATTTACCCACTGTGGAAAACTTGCCTTAATAGAAACTGGCAAAATATCAATGGTTGTCGCAAGTAGCAGCCACCAATTATAGAACCATGTAGGAATATCCAGACTGATTATTTCTGGACAGATTTTTAGAAACCAAGTATGTTTTTTATTAGTGTTTTGATAATAAAAAACTTTATAAAAAGCATCAACATATTCCCAGTAAGTGTAAACTAAAGCCGGATTATCCTGAACTGTACTGGTCATAAAGGAATTAGGGTTTAAGCCCCAGGATTGTGGAGTTATCACCCTTTTGATAATAGCTTTGCTGTAGATGATATCAGAAGTCGGATCATTAACCTTCTGATAGTAGTGTTGAATTTCCACTGATTTAGAAGCTAATAAAATTCCCTCGTACATATTACGGGTTTTATGGAATCTAGGAAACATGCTAATATCCATGTAGCGAGCCATTAATTTCCACGGCTCAGAAAGAAGGGGCACTTCTTCACGACTAATTTGAATAATTTCTTCAGACTTGATTTTCTGAAGAAAAATAGGTTCATTATCAACCACATCTTTGAAGGAGGGAGAAGACTGATTTTCTTTCCCTTTGGTAGAACCAGAATCGGGTCTGGACCCCTGAAAATGTTTCCTAGCAACGGGCCTAGGAACCCATGGTTGCTTACCCTTTCGACTTGACATCTTGCAAAAATTCACGGGTCAAAAAGTCAGGAAGAGAATTCTCATTTCCGCGTATATATTCAATATCAAAATCAAATATAGCTAATTCAGCCTGCCAACGTGCAAAGATTTGTTTGGATGTTAAATTTTTTACATCCTTTTCCAGGACTGTCTTAGCGGAGCTACAATCAATTCTTAATAAGAATTTTTTATTAAGTAAATCATCTTGAAACTTATTAATACACAAGATGATAGAAAGAATTTCTTTCTTAATGGTAGAATAATTAATTTGAGTATCATTCCATTTACCAGAATGATACCGGACTAACACTGATTTGTTAGTACCTGGATTTAATTGCTTTAAAATACCACCATAACCAATATTACTAGCATCAGTCTCAACTATTTTGAACCATTCAGAATTCGCTAGATGAAGACAGGGTAAATTTTTTACTTTCTGCTTAATAATTCTAATAGCATTAGTATGGTTAGGACTCCAAGGATCTGGATTTTTCTCTAATCTTTGATACAAAATCTTTGTATCCTTGGCTATATCTTTATAAAAGTCCGCTACATAATTAAGAGCGCCTAAAAACCTCTGCAGCTGCTTAATATCAATAATCTCATCTGGAAATTTAGAAGCAAATTCAATGCTTCTATCGACAGGGATTATAGTACTATTTACGATATTATGTCCTAAAAATCTTATTTCAAGCTGAAATAAATTCATTTTAGGAGTAGAAATAACTAGTCCATTTTTAATAACTAGATGTTTGAAGATATTCAAATGTTTGAAGTGTTCTTCAATAGTATTAGAAAATATTAGTATGTCATCTATGTATGACAGAATGAAATTGGAGTGCTGAATAAATATTTCATTCATAATATTTTGAAATTCAGAAGGAGCATTTTTTAATCCAAAAGGCATAACATTCCATTCAAAATGACCAAAAGGAACAGTAAATGCGGTCTTATATTTATCTTTCTTATCTATTTGAATCTGCCAATAACTAGATTTTAAATCAAACTTAGAGTATATGTTTGCCCTAGCTATTCGATTAAGCAAGTCCTTCTTATTAGGAATAGGATATCTTATCCATTTTAAAACCTTGTTTAAGGGTTTATAATTAATAACCAAGCGAGGAACTCCCCTCTCCTTTTCTGCAGCATTATTAACATAAAATGCAGTGCAGCTCCATGGAGAATAAGACTTTCTTATAAGTCCTTTATCTAACAGATCCTGTATTTTCTTTTTACATAACTCTAGATATTCAGAGTTCATCTGGCAAGGTCTGGCCTTAGTAGGAATATCGTTCTCTCTAAAAGTCTCTTCATAGGGAAGAGACACAATATGCTTCTTTCTATCCCAAAAGGCATTCGGCATATTCCTACAAGTTTGAAGTTTAAAATCCTCTTCAACTTGTAAAATTTTTTGACGGATCTCCGACTTCTCTAATTGTTGAGAAATACCTAATATTTGTATTTCTTCTTTAAGAAAATTTATTTGATTTTCTTTCAAATAAACTTCCTTAATTTTATTTAAAATTTTGACCATCGGGTCAGTAATAAAATCAAACCTAATTTGTTTGTTTTTATAATCAGTAATGATTCCTTTCTTGCTTATCTCCCTTATAGGCATAAGTTTCTCTAAGAAAGGAGTTCCTAGAATAACATGTTGTGTTATTTCTTTAACAACAATAAAATGTAAAGGAATACACATATTATCCTTACAAATATTTACATCTGTAATTTTGTAAGGAGTAGTTAATGCTTTATTATTAGCAGCACTAAGAGTCTGAGTGGTTCGTTCACAATATTTTATTGGAACAATACCTTCTTTAACACAATTCAGATCAGCACCACTATCAACAAGAGCAATAAGATCTGTGATATAGTACTCATTATTAATAATCAAATTTATCTTTATAAACCATTTATGAGTAATAAACAGATCCATCTTATTTAAAAACGAATCTGGATCCTCCTCAGAGTTATTAGGTCTATTGGATAAAGCTAATTCTTTACCCTTTAGGGATATGTTTGAAGTAGAAGCTAATCCTTCTAATCCTGTATTTCAACCGGAGGTTGAATCGGAACATTCTCAGT
This sequence comes from Iris pallida, assembly GCA_029216955.1. Lineage (NCBI taxonomy): Eukaryota > Viridiplantae > Streptophyta > Magnoliopsida > Asparagales > Iridaceae > Iris > Iris pallida. Next base: position 14,290 of record JANAVB010035801.1, read on the forward strand.
CCGGTATCATTCTGGTTACTCAAGAGAGGCTTAAAAAACTCAAAATTAGCAGTTGAAGTAGAAGCTAATCATTCTAATTCATTTATTGGAGTTCCTGATTCCCTAAAACTGCTAATTTTGAGTTTTTTAAGCCTCTCTTGAGTAACCAGAATGATACCGGACTGAGAATGTTCCGATTCAACCTCCGGTTGAAATACAGGATTAGAAGGATTAGCTTCTACTTCAAACATATCCCTAAAGGGTAAAGAATTAGCTTTATCCAATAGACCTAATAACTCTGAGGAGGATCCAGATTCGTTTTTAAATAAGATGGATCTGTTTATTACTCATAAATGGTTTATAAAGATAAATTTGATTATTAATAATGAGTACTATATCACAGATCTTATTGCTCTTGTTGATAGTGGTGCTGATCTGAATTGTGTTAAAGAAGGTATTGTTCCAATAAAATATTGTGAACGAACCACTCAGACTCTTAGTGCTGCTAATAATAAAGCATTAACTACTCCTTACAAAATTACAGATGTAAATATTTGTAAGGATAATATGTGTATTCCTTTACATTTTATTGTTGTTAAAGAAATAACACAACATGTTATTCTAGGAACTCCTTTCTTAGAGAAACTTATGCCTATAAGGGAGATAAGCAAGAAAGGAATCATTACTGATTATAAAAACAAACAAATTAGGTTTGATTTTATTACTGACCCGATGGTCAAAATTTTAAATAAAATTAAGGAAGTTTATTTGAAAGAAAATCAAATAAATTTTCTTAAAGAAGAAATACAAATATTAGGTATTTCTCAACAATTAGAGAAGTCGGAGATCCGTCAAAAAATTTCACAAGTTGAAGAGGATTTTAAACTTCAAACTTGTAGGAATATGCCGAATGCCTTTTGGGATAGAAAGAAGCATATTGTGTCTCTTCCCTATGAAGAGACTTTTAGAGAGAACGATATTCCTACTAAGGCCAGACCTTGCCAGATGAACTCTGAATATCTAGAGTTATGTAAAAAAAAAATACAGGATCTGTTAGATAAAGGACTTATAAGAAAGTCTTATTCTCCATGGAGCTGCACTGCATTTTATGTTAATAATGCTGCAGAAAAGGAGAGGGGAGTTCCTCGCTTGGTTATTAATTATAAACCCTTAAACAAGGTTTTAAAATGGATAAGATATCCTATTCCTAATAAGAAGGACTTGCTTAATCGAATAGCTAGGGCAAACATATACTCTAAGTTTGATTTAAAATCTGGTTATTGGCAGATTCAAATAGATGAGAAAGATAAATATAAGACCGCATTTACTGTTCCTTTTGGTCATTTTGAATGGAATGTTATGCCTTTTGGATTAAAAAATGCTCCTTCTGAATTTCAAAATATTATGAATGAAATATTTATTCAGCACTCCAATTTCATTCTGTCATACATAGATGATATACTAATATTTTCTAATACTATTGAAGAACACTTCAAACATTTGAATATCTTCAAACATCTAGTTATTAAAAATGGACTAGTTATTTCTGCTCCTAAAATGAATTTATTTCAGCTTGAAATAAGATTTTTAGGACATAATATCGTAAATAGTACTATAATCCCTGTCGATAGAAGCATTGAATTTGCTTCTAAATTTCCAGATGAGATTATTGATATTAAGCAGCTGCAGAGGTTTTTAGGCGCTCTTAATTATGTAGCGGACTTTTATAAAGATATAGCCAAGGATACAAAGATTTTGTATCAAAGATTACAGAAAAATCCAGATCCTTGGAGTCCTAACCATACTAATGCTATTAGAATTATTAAGCAGAAAGTAAAAATTTTACCCTGTCTTCATCTAGCGAATTCTGAATGGTCAAAATAGTTGAGACTGATGCTAGTAATATTGGTTATGGTGGTATTTTAAAGCAATTAAATCCAGGTACTAACAAATCAGTGTTAGTCCGGTATCATTCTGGTAAATGGAATGATACTCAAATTAATTATTCTACCATTAAGAAAGAAATTCTTTCTATCATCTTGTGTATTAATAAGTTTCAAGATGATTTACTTAATAAAAAAATTCTTATTAAGAATTGATTGTAGCTCCGCTAAGACAGTCCTGGAAAAGGATGTAAAAAATTTAACATCCAAACAAATCTATGCACGTTGGCAGGCTGAATTAGCTATATTTGATTTTGATATTGAATATATAGCGGAAATGAGAATTCTCTTCCTGACTTTTTGACCCGTGAATTTTTGCAGGATGTCAAGTCGAAAGGGTAAGCAACCATGGGTTCCTAGGCCCGTTGCTAGGAAACATTTTCAGGGGTCCAGACCCGATTCTGGTTCTACCAAAGGGAAAGAAAATCAGTCTTCTCCCTCCTTCAAAGATGTGGTTGATAAGGAACCCATTTTTCTTCAGAAAATCAAGTCTGAAGAAATTATTCAAATTAGTCGTGAAGAAGTGCCCCTTCTTTCTGAGCCGTAGAAATTAATGGCTCGCTACATGGATATTAGCATGTTTCCTAGATTCCATAAAACCCGTAATATGTACGAGGGAATTTTATTAGCTTCTAAATCAGTGGAAATTCAACACTACTATCAGAAGGTTAATGATCCGACTTCTGATATCATCTACAGCAAAGCTATTATCAAAAGGGTGATAACTCCACAATCCTGGGGCTTAAACCCTAATTCCTTTATGACCAGTACAGTTCGGGATAAACCGGCTTTAGTTTACACTTACTGGAAATATGTTGATGCTTTTTATAAAGTTTTTTATTATCAAAACACTAATAAAAAACATACTTGGTTTCTAAAAATCTGTCCAGAAATACTCAGTCTGGTTATTCCTACATGGTTCTAGAATTGGTGGCTGCTACTTGGGGCAACCATTGATATTTTGCCAGTTTCTATTAAGGCAAGTTTTCCACAGTGGGTAAATTCTTCGGTTCCCTGTCAAAAAGAGCATCTTTTTGAAGGGGAGAGTACCCTTCACTTCTTCGTACAAAATGACATTCCATTTATTATGAAATGGACTCTCCAGGGAGAGATTAATGCCCTGAATATCCCAGTATTAGTCAGAAAATTCCATATAAAATGGTGGGAACGAATAGATGAGAATGAAAAACTAGCCGAAATTTAGGCTAATATCAAAGTAAATGAGGTACTCATCGAGAAGTAGTTAAAACAAGATATTATGGAAAATAGTCCAATCAAGAAATTAAAGGCTTCTTTGATTAGAAAGAACCCCTATATTACTGAAGAAGAGTTAAAGAAAAGATGCTTCCAATACTTTCAAGCCCAATTTATTGCTGATTTTAATATGGAAGATACAGTTCCAGTTCAGCCTGATATTTCGATGGAGGATTCTCAGAATCCTGATGATGATGAAGATTTTGATACCATGTACCAAAAGGCTTTGACTCTATTATGTACTGAGTCATCATCCTCAAATGCTGAAGATAAGAAGGGGAAGGCAAAAGATGGAGGAGAATAGTTCCAAGGAGAATAGTTCCAAATTAATTTGGTCCGTCCACGAATCGTCCGTGATTTTATGGCTGACAAAACTTTTGGAAGATTCCTTTACTTTATATAAAGTAAAGTCGACAATTGGTGATGTGACGTAAAGTAAAGATTCCTTTACTTTTCTTTAAAGTAAAGTCGTCCGACACTTTCCCACCAAAAGATCAGCTTTGGTACCGACAGATGGCCTTGTGACCGACAGATGGCGGACTCATTATATCAATGAGTTATGTATAAATAAGGGGCTGGGTCCTCTTTTCCAATCTGCGTATTTTTCAGTTCAGTTTTTCATTTTCTTTCATTTCTGCAAGCTTGTACTACTACTGTGTGCTGAATAAAAGATTTTATTCTGCCTTCTCTTCTGTTATTCTGCTTCCGCATTTGGTATATATATAAAATATATATATATATATATATTTATTTATATATATATATATAATATATTTATATATATTATATATATAAATATATATATATATATATATATATATATATATATATATTTTATATATATATATATATATATATATATAAATATATATATATAAATATATATATATATATAAATATATATATATATATATATATATATATATATATATATATATATATATATATATATATATATATATAGGCACAAATTTTTTTTTATATATATATAGGCACAAAAAAAAAATATATAGGCACAAAAAAATTTTATAAAAAAATTTCATAAAAACCATGAGCTCTCAATATACTTTAAATAGTATTTTTTTCTCAATGGTAATATGTAAGCCATATTTATTATATAGCTAATTACTAACTAACAATTAGATTAGAAATATCATAATATTATTTAAAATAACATATAAAAACTATAAAAATTTCGGGAGTTTACAGCAATCAATTAATTTATGAATAAAATAAATAAATTATTTTTCCCATTTTAATCGACTAATATATATATAATAAAAATAAAAATAAAAATAATATATACTAATCTACAATTAATAACCAAAATATTATAAAACACATTTATTAATTAAATCTTATTTATGGGTTTTACAACCTTCCCTCCTTAGAAAATCTCGTCCTCGAAATTTCTACCAGTAATGAAAAGAGGGTTAGAACATACCTTAGAACAGATGAGGATATTTCTCCCTCATCTCAGCCTCTCGCTCCTAGGTTGACTTGTCTGGAGAGTTGTGACGCCACTCCACTCTGATTAGTGGAATCACAGTGTTGCACAGCTTCTTCTCTCTGCGATCCAAGATTCTTACCGGTTGTTCTAGTACTGTGAGGCTTGGTCCAATTTCCAGTTCTGAGTGATCCAAAATGTGGCTCGAGTCTAATACGCAGTGCCTCAACTGCGACATGTGGAAGACGTTGTGCATGCCCTCGAGACTAGGTGGAAGAGCCACTCTATATGCTACTTCTCAAACTCTGCTTAGTACTACAAATGGACCAATATACCTGGGACTAAGCTTCCCAGCTCTGTCGAATCTGATAGTGCCTCTGGTATGGGAAATCCTAGCAAAGACCTTGTCTCCTGCCTCAAACTCTAATGTTCGGCGCTTACTGTCTGCCCAATGCTTCTGGCGGTCCTGTGCTATCCTCAGTGTCTCTCTGATCATTTTCATTTTCTCTGCAGCATCCGTGACCATCTCTGGTCCCAATATAACTCGATCTCCTACATCGTCCCACGCCAGTGGTGTGTGGTAACGACGTCCGTATAATGCCTCAAATGGTGTCATACGAATGCTGGCCTGGTAGCTATTGTTACATAAGAACTCGACCAGGTGTAAATGATCTTCCTAAGATCCTCCAAACTGTAAGATGCATGATCTCAGCATGTCCTCAAGCGTTTGAATAGTTCTTTCAGACTGCCCATCAGTCTGTGGATGGTATACAGTGCTAAACTTTAGCTGAATACCCAAGCTTTCCTATAGACTCTTCCAGTAATGCGAGGTGAAACGGCTATTTCTGTCTGATACAATGCTGATTGGGACTCCGTAAAGCCTGTAGATATTCTGCATGTACAGAGCTGCTAACCTTTCGGTGGATAGACCAACCTTGAAGGAGATAAAATGGGCATACTTGGTCAGTCTGTCTACAATTACCCAGATTGCATCATTCCCTCCTTGGGATCTAGACAATCCCGTTACAAAGTCCATGGTGATATGCTCTCATTTCCACTCCGGAATAGGAAGCGGCTGTAGCAATCTTGTTGGCCTCTGACGGTCTGCCTTCACCTGCTGGCAGATTAAGCACTTGGAGACAAATTTTGCCATGTCTCTCTTCATTCCAAGCCACCATACATGCACTCTCATGTCTTTGTACATCTTGTTTTCTCCTGGATGAATTGAATGCTGTGACTGATATGCCTCCTTCATCAGCTCGTCCCTCAGTTCACCAGTCGGCATGCAAAGCCTCGTACCATGCCTCAATGCTCCATCTCCAGCTATTGAGAAACCCTCAAGTGTTCCGGCTAACACTCGGACTCTCAGATTACACAATTGTTGACACAAAGTCACAGTCAACCAAATATTGACTACATTGACTAAATAATATTTGTATTAATTCAATACGACACACGACGACTGCATTCAGTTTAAGACAGATGACAGCTCAGTCTCCGGCTCTCAGTGTGTTCTGGAGTCTGTATTTTATAATTTCATTGAGTCTAGACTTGTGTACTCTGAGTCATGCTGAGCTCTTGGAACTTAGTCTATAACCTACCCAAAATCCCAAGCTCCACTGAACCAAAAACTGCCCACTGGTCCCCTTAGAACCACTCTGTGCTCTGGAGACAGAGTTCGGGCCGAACTCTGCCTCCACACAGAGTTCGGGCCGAACTCTGTCCCCTAGAAATCAGGAACCCTAATTTTAGGGTTAGCTGGTTGCTAGTTGTCCAACGGCCAAATTTTTGAATTTTCCTACCCGAATTCTGGCCGAATTCTGCCTATAAAAATACTATAAATAGGGCATAAATTCTCTCATTTCAAATCATCCAATCTTCTCTTCTCTTCTCTCTTATAAGCTCAATAAGCCATACCCTTCCCATCTACTAGCCACAAGCCTCCTAAATCTCGAGTGCTCAGCATCTCTCAGTTAGGATTCTTGTGCAAGAGTCGAAGAAGTCGCTTGGACAATTCCAAGCAAATCGCCACTGCGATCCTCTGTTAGAAGTTGACGTGCTCTTCTGAAGAAAAGGCACGGGTTGTAAACTACTATTTCACAAATAGTGGATTTAATCCTGAGCTAGAGTTCTCAGGCCTGGACTAGTCCTCCACGAGGGAAACCAGGTTAAAATTGCTGTGTTTGCGTATGCTCTTCTGCTCTTCATTTATTTTCCGCACTTTACTCTGATTATTTATTGTTGGTGAAAGAGTTATTTTTAATTGGCTATTTTTCTATATAAACTCTATTCACCCCCCTCTAGAGTTGCCAAACTGTTCTTCAATTGGTATCAGAGCTCTGTTCTCTTTATAAGGACTAACATCCTAAGAGCTGATCCATGGCAACCACACAATCCTTGATTTCCAATCATGGTGAAGGTCAGTCCACTCATAGGCCTCCCCTATTTAATGGGACTAACTACACATATTGGAAAACAAGGATGAGCTTCTATCTTAAGTCTCTAGACTTTGACCTGTGGACTGTCGTCACTGACGGTTACAAAAAGCCCGCCAGAATAGTTGTCGATGGTGACCTCATTAAGAAACCACACGACAAATATTCTGTCGAGGAGAAGAAACAGGCAAGTCTAGATGCTAGGGCTATTAATGCTTTATTCTGTGCCATAGACAGGAATGAGTTCAACAGGGTCTCTACATGCACCACTGCTCATGAAGTATGGAGACTTCTAGAAGTGACGCATGAAGGAACCACACAGGTCAAGGAATCCAAAATAAGCCGTCTCACTCAAGAATACGAAGCTTTCAAGATGAAGCCAAGTGAGACGATCACTCAAATGTTCACAAGATTCCTCGACATCATCAATCCTCTATCCTCGCTTGGAAAGCAGTACTCAAACCACGAGAAGATTCGTAAGCTACTCAGAGGGCTACCAAAGATTTGGAACCCTAAGGTGACAGCCATCATAGAAGGAAACGATCTCACAACAATGTCAATGGAGACCTTGATGGGTAAGCTTATGACTCACGAGCTTGACCTCAAGGACTTCGAAGAGCCTGCTCCGAAGACCAGGGAGATCGCACTCAAAGCTCATCAACGAAGAGCTAATCATGATGAGACCGAAGAAGATAATTCGGATGATGAAGACCAAGCTCTCATGGTTCGCAACTTCAGGAAATTCCTTCGCTTCAATCGAAGGAAGAAGGAATCTCAAGAAGACGATGAAGAAGAACCAACTTGTTACGGTTGCAAGAAAACTGGACATGTCCGAAAAGACTGCCCATTCCTGAAGAAGAGCAACCGCTATGAGAAGCCATACAAAAAGAACTCATCAAAGAAATATGCCAACACAGGCATCTGGCATGAAAGTGAAGCAAGTGACTCTGAGGAAGAAAAGGACTCTCCTCAAGATACCGCAAATGTGTGCCTGATGGCAACTTCTAACAAGGTATCTAACGAAACTCTGGATGACTTCTCTTTTGATGAATTTGGCGATGCTTTCACTGATTTACTCGATGATCATAAAAAGGTCATCGGTAAATATAAACATGCCAAGGACAAAATCAAAAGTCTAGAAGATGAGATACAAAGAATTTCTTTACTTCTTGATAATGTTAGAAACACATCACCCACTAATGACACTGATGAAGTATCCAAGCTTAAATTAAGCTTACATGATGCTGAAGCACGTATTGAGCAACAAACTCAAGAAATCACTACTCTCAACACGTTGCTTGCTGAAGAAAAGAGTAGACACAAGATTTCCATGACTAAGATTTATGGCTTAAATATTAAGGTTGATGAACTGCAAGCTGTTTCTAAAAGATTAGAAACCAAATTGGGTAAACAGGTTGTTCAACCTCAAACCCAATCTCATGGGCACAATACCACTCATGCTAGTCAATCACGTCATTCTCATGCAGCACATAACCATGCATTTATATACACAAACTTTCACAAACCACGTGTACGTAAGAACAATTCTCACTCAGTACACACTCATCATGCACAAAGACACAATCAACATCACTCCACACATAAAAATCATCATGCCATGCCATATAGACAAAATCATCATGCAATGCCATATAGACAAGGTTCTCATATACCATATAGACAAAATCATCATGCCATGCCATCTAGACAATATCAGCAAGTCACACATCATAGACAATACCATCATTCTATGCCTCATAGACACCATCACCATGCCACTTATTCCATGCATAATCATCTTCACCATGCTAACTCTTCACATCATGTCCATCCTCATCCTGTTGCTTATAGATATTATTCTCATGCTCCTAGTATAAATAAGAATGCTATCTGTACTTATTGTGGATTACATGGACACATCTCACCACAGTGCAGAGTTAGAAGACTTGTAGATAAAAGGATATATGCTTGGTTCCCAAAGACTAACTTTTTAGGACCCTCAAGAACTCGGGTACCAAAGGTCACATCTACTCTTGATGTAGGTGGACCTTCCCTCCTCAACTGAAAGTAAGTGGATTCTCGATAGTGGATGCTCGCGACATATGACGGGAGACGCAAATCTTTTTGCATCACTATCGATGAAGAGAGAAGGATACGTATCCTTCGATAACAATCTCAAAGGGCACATTATAGGTAATGGTATCATTGGTCATCCTCCTTCTCCTGTAATAAAGGATGTCTGCCTAGTGACCGAGTTAAAGCATAACCTGCTCAGCATTAGTCATCTTGCTGATCATGGATATGATATTAACTTTGGACAAAACAGTTGCTACATCTATGATAGGTCAACAGGAGACATTGCTTTTGAAGGGAAAAGAGAGGACAACATCTACATTTTCTATCTTTCTATAAATACTAACAATGCAGGTAGATGTCTATGTGCCCACAAAGACGAATGACTACTTTGGCACTAGCGTCTTGGTCATGCCAATATGGATGCTATATCCAGGCTTTCCACCAAGAAGCTAGTGAGAGGATTGCCTGACATCACGTTCAAAAAGGATACGGTATGTGCCGAATGTGAACTAAACAAGGCAACTAAATCCTCATTTCATTCTATCAACTCTGTAAGTACTACTAGACCCTTGCAACTACTTCATATGGATTTATTTGGTCCTAGTAGAATAGCCAGCCTTGGAGGCAAACTTTATGCATTTGTTATTGTTGATGATTTTTCGAGATTTACATGGGTTTTCTTTCTCGCTAATAAGAGCGATGCTATTTCTGCTTTCAAAATTTTTGTAAAGAAAGTTCAAAACGAAAAAGGCTACATAATTACTCGAATCCGAAGTGATCATGGAGGCGAATTCGTAAATTATGATTTTGAAAGTTTTTGTAATGCAAATGGTTTTGATCATAAATTTTCTTGTCCTAGAACTCCTCAACAAAATGGTGTTGTGGAGCGGAAGAATAGAACTCTCGGCGATATGGCCAGAGTCATGTTGAATAAATTTTCACTTCTGAAATATTTTTGGGCAGAAGCTGTTAGTACAGCATGCCACATTTTGAATAGGGTGCTGATTCGTCCCATTACGAAGAAAACACCATATGAGCTTTGGTTTGGGAGAACCCCCAATGTTTCTTATTTTAAAGTTTTTGGTTGTAGATGTTTTATCCTTAACACCAAAGACAACTTAGGCAAATTTGATGCCAAAGCTGACGATGGTATCTTTTTTGGTTATGCCGCCAAGAGTAAGGGATATAGAGTTTTTAATAAACGCTCACTTATTGTGGAAGAGTCAACAAATGTGACTTTTGATGAAGACAACAGTGCAGCAAGTACTCTTGATGATGACGTTGAGCCATCAACTTCTACTCCAATGAATACTTCAACCGAAACTAATTCTCTGGAGGGTTTGCCTAAGAAATTCTCTTTCAAACCTTCTCATCCAGAAAATTTAGTTATAGGAGAAGTTTCACGTGGAGTAACTACTAGATCATCACTAAGAGACTCCGTTGCTAGCACTGCCTTCATTTCACAAGTAGAGCCTAAAAACATTTCTGAAGCTTTTAATGATGAATTTTGGATTTCTGCTATGCAAGAAGAACTCAACCAATTCGAGAGAAGCCAAGTATGGGAACTCGTTCCTAGACCGGTTAATCACTCGATAATTAGTACTAAATGGGTTTTTAGAAACAAAGTAAATGAAGATGGTTCAGTCATACGTAACAAAGCTCGTCTAGTAGCTCAAGGATACAACCAAGAGGAAGGTATCGACTACGATGAGACGTATGCTCCTGTTGCTAGACTAGAATCCATTCGGATGCTTTGTGCTTTTGCTAATTTTCAAAACTTTAAATTATTTCAAATGGATGTGAAAAGTGCTTTTCTGAATGGTTTTATTAAGGAGGAAGTTTATGTGAAACAACCTCCTGGCTTTGAAAATCACAAATTTTCTGACCACGTGTTCAAGCTAAAGAAAGCACTTTATGGCCTCAAACAAGCCCCCAGAGCTTGGTATGAAAGGCTAAGTAGCTTCTTACTTGAGAAAGGTTTTTCAAAAGGGAAAATTGACACTACACTGTTTATAAAATCTTTTAAAGACACCATTTTATTAATTCAGATTTATATTGATGATATTATTTTTGGGTCTACTGATGAAACTCTTTGTCAAGAATTTGCCAAGTGTATGCAGACGGAATTTGAGATGAGCATGATGGGAGAGCTCAACTACTTTCTTGGTCTGCAAGTAAAACAACTGGCAAATGGAACTTTCATCTGTCAATCGAAGTATACCAAGGACATGCTGAAAAAGTTCGATCTTGACAACATCAAACCAATCAGCACTCCAATGGCTACTTCAACCAAACTCGAACCAGATGAGAGCGGCAAACCCGTTGATCAACGTAAAGTATCAAGGTATGATAGGCAGCTTACTTTATTTAACTGCTAGTCGCCCCGATATCATGTTTAGTGTTTGCCTATGTGCTAGATATCAAGCAAATCCTAAGGAATCTCACATGACCGCGGTTAAGCGTATCTTTCGATACCTTAAGGGTACGGTTACAGTGGGCCTATGGTATCCCAAGTCAACATCATTTGACCTCATCGGTTACTCTGATGCTGACTTTGCTGGATGCAAGGTCGACCGTAAAAGTACGAGCGGCACGTGTCATTTATTAGGAAAGGCTTTAGTCTCATGGTTTAGCAAGAAGCAGAACTCTGTCGCACTATCCACAACAGAAGCTGAATACATAGCAGCTGGGCGTTGTTGTGCACAAATTCTGTAGATGAAGCAAACCCTTGAAGACTATAAGTTATCTTTCATGCATATTCCTATATTCTGTGACAATACTAGTGCCATCAATTTGACTAAGAACCCTGTCTGCCACTCACGCACTAAACACATTGAGATCAGACACCACTTTTTGCGTGATCATCAGCAAAATGGCACGATTAACTTAGAATTTATTGACACTGATCATCAGCTAGCAGATTTCTTTACTAAGCCATTATCCGAAGAGAGCTTCAATTTTCTTTGTCGTGAACTCGGAATTTTGGATGAAGCAGTTATAAGTTGAGACTTACTTGCGTAAATATCGAGTATATTTTGATTCTTTTATGACGAATTTATTATGGGTACAAGCCGAAAGGGTCCTTCTGACAAAAAGGCGTAAAAGCCTAAGCGACACGGTGCACTAGTCCTCAGGACTACCGCTAGCTGGGATCCGGCCCCTGCAGCTAACCCATGGCAAATTTGAAATACTGAATTACAATATATTTCCTTGTTTATTATATGGTTTGTTCCGATTTATTATTGCCTAATTGATTTTTCCTAAAGTTCATTATGACCTTTGTGTACCTCTCTATGTACTTCATTGTTTTCATCAATCTTTTATCCTCAAAATCTCTTTTGTTCAACACTTAATCAATGTTTCTATCTTTTCAGCCTGCTTTTAGTTCTGGACCACTGATCCAGAACTCGGGCCGAACTCTGCCCCTAACAGAGTTCGGGCCGAGTTCGGTCCCTTAGTTCCAGCGTCGGGATCTGGCTCTGCCGTTGGATCAATTTAGATCCTATGGTCAATTTTTCATCCGACCAAAGACAAACCCCTATTTTATTTCGGGATTCCCTCTCTCTCCTTCACCTTTGCCTCCTTCCTCACCTCTCCAAACTCTTTTCTCAAAACCCTAACCCTAGTTTTTGATCTAGAAGGCTCCATTACTTCTCAAAATCAAGGAAAAAGGGTTTCTCATCATTCTCTTCCACTGTTTGGTATTATTTTCAGGTATAACTCTCTCCTTCTATCATTTTCAAGTTCTCCTATTTTTTTGCAAATGGTATCTCGCTTGTCCAAACGAGGGAGAAGGACTCGACATGAGGGAGCTTCCTCTTCGGTTCCTCCTCCTTCGATTGAACAAGTTGTTGAACAACACCCCATTCATCCGTTGTTCAATCCGCCGTGTCCTGATGACCCTAACACATACGACGACCGTCTATTTGTGTCGCTAGACGCCTCTAATGAATGGTTTAGCGATTTTAGGACTCGTCCGGTGTTTGGGGGCCATCCCATCAATTTCACAATATTTTCTCAATATGTATCTTTATTTCGTGATCTTTGTTTGGATGAACTAGTTGCTTCCAATTCTGTCATTTACCATAGTGCAATCCAAATGTTCTACTGTAATCTGACTCACGATGCAACTCACATCTATTCCCGGGTTGCTGGCATTAACATTGCCTTCAATGATTCTGAGTTGGAAGACTTTCTTGCTCTCCCGGATCTTGATGTGTGGGACAAGCTTGTGGAAGCACGTCAACTTCAATTTGTTGGCGATACTTCCCTTGAAGGATTCAAGGAGGATTTATGTGCTCCTAACGTAAGTCCTCGCAAGCTAAAGGCCAAGCATCTCACCCCCTACTTTTATGAACTTCATCGCATCGTGTTCAATACTATCTTGCCCAAGGCTGGCTCAACAGATGAAGTTACTTACTTTGAGATTTCTGCCTTATATCACCTCCATTATCGTATCCCATTCAATCTTCCTAGGACAATGATGGATTGGATGATAAATTGTAGGAAGAAACCAAGAGCGTTGGTTTATCCTTTATACCTTCCTATGGTTTTTCGTGCATTCATCATTCCTATTCATGACCGTCAGTTCTTGCCTGCTCCTGCTTTTCTGTCCAAGGCACGCCGTACTCAGGCAGTTGTCGCCTCTCCTGAGGCCTCTGAGCATTCTGATGATGAGGAGCCTGACGCCCCTCCTTTTGGTCAGGATGCACCTCCTCCACCTGCCACTCTTGAGTCCATTCAGACCATGCTCCAGGATCGTTTTACTCTTGAGGACGATCGCTGGACACAGCTAGACTATCGTACCACTCTGCAGATGAGTGCTCTCGGCAACTCTCTGCATGATATCCGGTACTCTCTGTCTCAGCATCTACACATTCCCATGGAGAGGGATCCAGCGCGCGCGGGTCATCGCATTGATGATCCGTGGGTTATGCGTTACATGGATCCGGATGATGCTTTTGTGGACCCTCGTCGCTCCTTCCCTGGTCCTTCCGATGTTCCAGGACCTTCTCGTGCTCCGTGATGGAGATAGGCTCGATCTGCTGCTGCTACTGCTGATGATCTTAGTTACTTTTTGCTTTCAGTTATTTAGTTTATTATAGATTTATGTAGCTGGTTTTATGTACTCTGTTTATGAGTTGGCCACTTGGTTTGGTGGATGACATTTTCTGTCCTTTATCATAGTTTTACTTTATGTCAGTGACTTATTTTGCTTAGTATTTCACTGTTTCTTCTCTGCTTGGTGTGGTTGTATTACTATTCATTGCTTCTTTATATTGCTAACTGCCAAAAAGGGGAGAAATAATGTATATTTTATTTTTATTTTTATAGTTTTGTGCTTGTTTTGCTTTTGGGAGATATTATCTATCAGGCCACCGGTTCTATGCATTCGTATATCTGTGTATATCTGTGCTTGTTCTTGCTCTGGGATATTATCTATCAGGTCACAGGTTCTATGCATTTTGTACGGGGGAGAGCTATAGCTTCCAGCTCGACACCGTTCATGGTTTACGGGAGAGCTATCTTCCTTTAGCTCAGGCATCGTTTATGGGGGAGCTATGTTACAATCAACTGTGTCCAGGTATGAATATTGAAATATACATATATTATTTTGTCAATTATCAATATGGGGGAGATTGTTGACACAAAGTCACAGTCAACCAAATATTGACTACATTGACTAAATAATATTTGTATTAATTCAATACGACACACGACGACTGCATTCAGTTCAAGACAAATGACAGCTCAGTCTCCGGCTCTCAGTATGTTCTGGAGTCTGTATTTTATAATTTCATTGAGTCTAGACTTGTGTACTCTGAGTCATGCTGAGCTCTTGGAACTTAGTCTATAACCTACCCAAAATCCCAAGCTCCACTGAACCAAAAACTGCCCACTGGTCCCCTTAGAACCACTCTGTGCTCTGGAGACAGAGTTCGGGCCGAACTCTGCCTCCACACAGAGTTCGGGCCGAACTCTGTCCCCTAGAAATCAGGAACCCTAATTTTAGGGTTAGCTGGTTGCTAGTTGTCCAACGGCCAAATTTTTGAATTTTCCTACCCGAATTCTGGCCGAATTCTGCCTATAAAAATACTATAAATAGGGCATAAATTCTCTCATTTCAAATCATCCAATCTTCTCTTCTCTTCTCTCTTATAAGCTCAATAAGCCATACCCTTCCCATCTACTAGCCACAAGCCTCCTAAGTCTCGAGTGCTCAGCATCTCTCAGTTAGGATTCTTGTGCAAGAGTCGAAGAAGTCGCTTGGACAATTCCAAGCAAATCGCCACTGCGATCCTCTGTTAGAAGTTGACGTGCTCTTCTGAAGAAAAGGCACGGGTTGTAAACTACTATTTCACAAATAGTGGATTTAATCCTGAGCTAGAGTTCTCAGGCCTGGACTAGTCCTCCACGAGGGAAACCAGGTTAAAATCGCTGTGTTTGCGTATGCTCTTCTGCTCTTCATTTATTTTCCGCACTTTACTCTGATTATTTATTGTTGGTGAAAGAGTTATTTTTAATTGGCTATTTTTCTATATAAACTCTATTCACCCCCCTCTAGAGTTGCCAAACTGTTCTTCAACAATGTCTCATCCTGAAATTGAGTCTCCATGACTTTGTTGATTAGGCTGGACTGCACTTGTAATTGCATTAAGGGCAAGTCCAATCCTGGTACAATAGCTTATTTTTTGAGCTTTAATATCACTGCTTCTGGTAGTACAATATCTAGCCCAAGCTTCTCCACGTCTTCTAGCAGATGTCGGTCCTTTGTTAGAAATATGGCTATCGGTTACCGACTAAGCACATCAGCAACTATGTTAGCCTTACCCGGATGGTACTGTAGATTGACATCAAAATCCTTTATAAGCTCGAGCCACCGCCTCTGGTGCATATTGAGCTCCTTCTGTGTAAAGACATACTTTAGACTTTTGTGGCCCGTGTATATCTCTACATTCTCGCCGTATAGGTAATGCTTCCAGAACTTCAGGGAGAAGATAACCGCTGCTAGCTTCAGGTCATGCGTCGAATAATTTTTTTATGATCTCGTAACTGTCGAGAAGCATAAGCAATTACCTATCCATGCTGTTGTAGTACACATCCTAATTCTTAGATAGAGAATCTACCTGATCCTGAGGGTAGCGACAATATTGGTGCTGATGTCAACCTTATTTTCAATTCCTCAAATGATGCCTGGCACGCCTCGGTCCAGACAAATTTTTCATTCTTCCTAGTTAGCTTTGTCATGGGCTTAGCAATCCTTTACAAACTTTCTGTACTACCTAGCTAAGTCCAAGAAGCTCCTGATCTCTGCAACTGAACTGGGCTTCTTCCACGTCTCTACGGCAGCTATCTTCTTAGGATCCACTGATATGCCTTCTCCTGTGACAACGTGGCCGAGAAAGTCTACCTTGTCTAAGAAGAACTCGCACTTGGACAACTTACTATAAAGCTTCTCCTTCCTTAATGTCTCCAAGACTATCCGCAAGTGCTACTTATGTTCTTCTTTGGTCTTCGAATAGATCAGAATATCGTCAATAAAGACTATAACAAACTGGTCTAGGTACTCATAGAAGACCTTGTTCATGAGGTTCATGAACACTGCTGGAGCATTTGTAAGTCCAAAGGGCATGACCAAGAACTCATATTGTCCATATTTGGTGTTGAATGTCGTCTTTGGAATGTCTTCTTTCTTTACTTTGACTTGGTGATATCTAGACCTGAGATCAATCTTCGAGAATACCTTCGCTCCGCTCAACTGATCGAAGAGGTCATCAATCCTGGACAGAGGATACTTGTTCTTGATGGTGATGTTGTTCAGTGTCCGATAATCTATGCACATTCGGACTGTTCCGTCCTTGGACACAAATAAGACTGGTGCTCCCAGGGTAAAGCTCCACTTCTAAAGAATCCCTGGACCTTGAGCTCATTGATCTGATCCTTCATCTCCTTGGCCTTTTTGGGGTTGACTCTGTAACATCGTTGTGAGATAGGGTGAGAGCCAGGTACTAGGTCGATAGTGAACTCCACGTTACGATCAGGGGGTAATCCTGGAAGATTGTCGGGGAAGACGTATAGAAATTCAGCTATAAGGGGATGAGGGGTCCGGTATCTTCTATGATGGAGGTGTAGGAGACATACCCCATGCTTTCTGGTGCTCGAACCACCTCAAACTTGGGTCCTCCAAGTGGACTAAAGATGACACAACCCCGATGACAGTCTATCAGGGCGTGCTGCTTGCTCAGCCAATCCTTTCCCAAGACTACATCATAGTTAGGGAAAGGCATTACTAGAAGGGGTGTTAGGAAAGTATGACATGAGATAGTGATAGGGCAGGTGCAAGTCTCTATGATTGGGATAGGTCCACCTCTGGTTATTACTCTACAAATCATCTTACTACATCCTACATCTATATAATATGCAGCAATGAAGTTCGATAATATAAAACTATGTGAGGCTCCAGAATCAAATATAGCTAAAGTCGGGTGTGAATGTAATAAAATAGCACCTGCGATGACATCTCCTTCAATCTCTGGCTCCGGTTCTGGCTCCTCAACGGCCAAGGCAAAAGCCTGCCCTGCTCTATGCTAGTTGTAGTGCTGCTGCTAGGTAGGTAGTAAACCTCTATGCTGTCCAGCTCCAGTCCTATTGAATGCCATGGGACAGTCCTTAACCTGATGGGTGGCAGACCCACAAGCAAGGCAATGTCCCAACTTCTTCCTACAGATCTCTACAGTGTGACCGGACGTCTTGTAATAGATGCAATTGGGCACCTTCGGTTGATTGTGCTTGTGCTTGGTACTCTGTTGGATACTGTTGTCTACTGAGATCGCTAGAGATAAGATGGCCTATTGTTGTTATTAGGCCTCTTGGAGTTGCCCTGATAATTGCTGCTGGATCCTGGATGCTTCCTTTTGGGTTGGGCAGGTGAACTGGCCTTAACATCTTGAGCCACCTTCAGCATTTTGTCATAAGTCTTCGCTCCATTGGTGGCAACCAGAGTACGGATCTCCTCTTACAGTTCGTGCTGAAACTTTTTAGCATGCTCCACTAGGTCTTCTACTGGGCGAGGCGCAAATCTACCGAGCCAGTTGAACTCAGCTACGTACTCTTGGATAGTGTGGTCTCCCTGCTTCAGATTATGAAATTGCCTCCCCATGGCTTCTAGGGCGGCTTTCGGGAAGAACTTCCACTTGAACTGCTTCTTGAAGGAACACTAGGAGGTTCCTCCAGTCTGGAATCTGGGCTTGTTCCTGTACCAAATGCTGGCCAGATCCCTGAGTTATAGAGCTACAGCCTCTACCGTAAGGTTGGCAGGTAGTCGAGCGACGCTAAAAAGTCGCTCCATATCATCCAGCCACTCGTCTGCATAGATGAGTTCCTTTGTTCCTTTGAAAGGGAGCGGATCCAACTTCTTGAAATTCTTAATGTTCTCGACCTTTTCTTGGACAATAGACTGCAAGTTAGACTTAAATTTCCCCAATGAAACATAAAACTTAATAAATCATCCTTATTTTACCTTGGCAGGCCTCTGATCTGACTGTGCTGAGTCTAGTCCTGCTATAGCCATATTATGGACATTCTCCATACCCTTCCTCATAATCGCGGTCTGCTCGCGATTAGCTTCAGCTTGGGCCTTCTGGGCCTCAAGAACTCCTCGTAGCAGGCCTACGAGCTTGGCAGGGTCTACTAGCACAGGTAGTGTAGCAGAAGGATTCACATCAGCAGGTGGAGGTATGGTCCTCTGAGGAATCGATGATGCTGCATGCACTGTGGAAGAGTAAGCAGTACGGGAAGTCCGTACAGCATGGGGACGATCAGTGAGCTATAACGGAGAAGGGTCGGATTGGGCCTGAGTAAGGGTGTTCTCAGAGGATGAAACCTCTTCGGCAGTAGGTCCAGAATGTGTTGTCTTTTCTTTCGCCATCCTCTGAAAGGTTTAGGTACAAACATAAGTAAGGTAACCTATGAAACTATAAGCAAGCAAAAATAGATTATATAAGTAGATAAATTTGGTTCTATGTTGTGACGGGTTGGAAATAGTCTAAGTATTCTAATTATTTCTAGAGTCTGTTTTCCTAAGTCATTCTTAAACCTAAGGTCAGAATGCAGGACTACATATTTGTCTAGACTAAGTTGACTAAGTCAAATTTGTAGAACCTGACCGACATGGGCCACTACTGAAAATATGTCACAACCCGATCCCAAGATACTGGGTCTAGTCGGATCATGTCCAGCCTGTACCATTATGAGACGGTGACAGTAAGTTGTATCAAGTAGTAGTACACAAGCAGAACATTCTAGGATATGGACAAAATTAAAACATTTTTATTCAAACTTGAATTAAAACTAAATGTCTATATGAGAACATCATACAAGCTAATAAAGCGTTTAGTTATTACAAATGTTCTTTATTACAACTTGAAAACATGAAAGCTAACCAATAGGCACAACTAGAAATTCTGCCCCCCCCGGTCAGGTTTAGGTACCTCTTCAGAACTCGGATCGGGTCTGTAGTAGAAATTAAAATTAAGCTCCTCGTCTTCGCAATCACCTAAAATATTGGTCTCCATTCTGGAGGGTAGCAAGAACATAAATCCATATCCAGCATTCTAATAAATAATAAATGATGGAAGGACAGTTTAAAAGCATTATTATATTTTTTCTAAATAATAATAAAGAAGTCAGCAAGCAATGAAATCTCTAGAGCAATAATGATGCAATCTACAATGATTCAATAATGATTTGAGCGTATAGCAATCTGTGACCGGCTAGTTGATTCAATGTGTATACTAACATTAGGCCAAATGCTAGTATACGGTACGGCTCAACCCCCTGTGCATTAAGGGTTAGCGCGAGAGAGACAATAGTAGTAACATGGTTTTGGTCACAGTTGCTATACTACTTCCCCAATCTCCGAGTCAATGAGTCAATCAAGCAATCAATTTTGGGTCCGAGAGGGATCCCGTGAATCAGTGCCGATACAATATATGTATTCCTACTGAATGTAATGCATTTAATTATTAATTAAAACGTGAACATAAGTAGTATAATACTTGCCTTGGTTTTTCCAGTGCTAATAGGGAGACAGGAAAATACGGCCTCAGACTTAGGTCCTGGAACCTACATTAATTTAATAATCTGGTTTAGAACCATTCTAAGGGTTTTAATTAATAATGCCAACTATTACCTAATGATCAATTTATTATTAACAAGGCTTACATTTTTAAAAAGTAAAGCTACAATTATTTTTAATACTTTTAACCACGTATAATAATTGGTAAAAACGATTTTCTAATAAAACTATTATTTTTTTATAAATAAAGGGAGAAATACTATATTTTATTTATTAGTATATAGTAAACGTGTTTTCATAAACTAATATTCTATTTAGATTTACTTATATAAAATACCCGAAGATACTTTCAAAATTAAATAGTGTTTTATTTACATAAACTAACCATAGTATTCTAATAGATACTTTTCAATATAAAAATACCATTTTAATAATTTAAAACTACGAAAATCATTTATTTAGTAATACCTAAGATTTTAGAAATCTATACATAAATGTAGTAATTAAATACCATCTTAAAACTTATTTAATAAGACACTAATAATATTAATTGCTAACAAATCATTTTAACGAATTTATTACAAAACATTTGTATTAATAGTTAATGAGAAAACCTTTAATTACGTGAATAATTAAATAATTTAATAAGGAAAATACCTAGCATTTATTTTCTAAGATATTAATTATACCTCTATGAATCTAATTTCTTTTGCCTATAATTTATTAAAAATAATTACAGTCTTTTATTAATAAAAAACTAATATTTATTTTTGAATACTTATATAAATAAACCGACGATTATAATGGCATAAATGTGATTACTACTAATATTAATCCAACCATTATTACATAATTAATCCTATTAACAGTCATGCACACAAATTAAGAAACTAATTATCCCGGGATTGACAAAGCTTTATTCTGTCAATTCCGGTCGGGCATGAATAAGTTTTCTATCTAATTTCCTAATATGGAAAAAGAACAGAACTTCGACAGAAAGTCTTACTGGAAAGGTTGAAGAAGGAGAACCGAGGGGAGGCCTCGGTCTTGGGTCGTACAAAATGACGGGACACACGCGCAGGGCACGCGAACGGAATCGGAACGGTGCATGGACGCACACGGGGACACGCATAATAGTACGCACATGCGGGAAGGGCGCACGGGGCTGCCAGCAGGAGGCGTTGGCGTGTGCGGGGCGGCCGACGGGGTGCGCTGGCGTGCGCAGGGGCGGCCAGCGGGGTGTTGGCGCGCACGAAAAGGGCCGTACCGGGGTCGTTGGTTGACGGGGGTGGTCGTCTGCTGGGCTTGGAGATCGTCGGCCGGGTGCGAGAAAATGCGCCAAAAGGGGTATTAGATGGAGCGGGGAGAGATATCAGTTTTTTCTGTATGGTTGGATTTAGGAATGGAGGAGTAGGAAAGGTGATGGGGATGAAAGAGTTGGTGAGGCTTTTGTGAAGTTCTGTTGTTTCTGTGGGAGAGACGGGTTTCTGAAGAAAATACTTGAAGAAGAAAAGAGGGGCTACATGGGGGTGTGTTCTGGCGGAGGAAGTAAATCACGAGGGACTGGGTAGTGGATTGAACGATATGCTTTAGTTAATTGAGTTTTGGGTTAGCGGGTTGGATATGGAACGGGTTTGGGCTAAAAGGGTTTGGGTTGAGGAATGGGCTAACCACGGGGTCAATTCATGGGCTCTAATTAATCTAGCTAAAAATTCAATAATAAAACCCTTTACAATCAATTAATTTATGAATAAAATAAAAATGTTTTTCCTATTTTAACCGACTAATATATATATATATATATATATATATATATATATATATATATATATATATAAAATAATAATAATAATAATAATAATAATAACAATAATAATAATAATAATAATAATAATAATACATACTCTACAATTAATAACCAACATATTATAAAACCCATTTATTAATTAAATCCAATTTATGGGTTTTACAAAAGGGAAGCCTCCTGGTAAACTGAAAAAGAGATATCTGAACGACAATGAGCTAAGGGCTTATTTGCCATAAAAAAATCAAAGACATGTATTACAGAACACTGAAATTGATTGCAAACTCGCTTGTGCAAAGGAAAGCCTAGAAAGAAATCCTAGAAAACAATCTATGTACAATTGTTTAGTTTTGATTCTGGGGCGGTGGAGGCTCGGGAAAGTGTTATCAACTCTGCCTTACTCCATGGACTATCTGATGCAGTCTCTAGCTCGTGAAGAAATTATTTTTCTCTTGAAGGTTGCCAGCCTTTTATAGGGGTGTGGCACCCTGCTATTTATAATAGAAAGTATGTTGAGCCGCATAGACGGCTTGCGGCCACGTGGCTGATTAGCATGCGAAAACCCGCTCTTTGGCTGCCATCTGTCGATTTGTTGGGATTTTGTTGCAGCAAATCTGGGTAGTTAAGGACTTGGTCATATTGCCACGTGTCCTATTGCGGGGATCATCATTTTTTAGCCGTATAGTTTTCTCAGTCTTCGATCATGTGGGGCCGCATGAGACTCATGCGACTTGGATCACAGTTACTCTTGGCTGCATGAAGTTTGGAGACTTTGGGGCCGTATAAGTCTGAGCCGCATAAGGTTCATGTGGCTTAGATGATACTCTTCTGGCCGCATGAAGGCGTACGAACCCTACTTTTGAGCGACGTCTCATGTCTTATCTTTTTTTGTCAAAGTGTCAGAACTGTCATGTTTTGTCAGGACTTATCAGCTTTATCAGTCGAACTGCTCCTATTGGCCGCATATCTTCCTTCTGCAGCTGTTTGTCGACGGACCGCATATGTCATTGAACCAGTCATGCGGCTTTCCTTTATGCGGACCTGTTTGGCCCAAAGTACCTATGCGGCAATTTGTAATCCGCATGAACCCCATATTTTTTATGCTTCTATAAGACCCCCTTTAAAGTTTTCAAATTGCAAATTTGGAATACTTTGAATAAGAAGCATAAAAATATGTCAAGCCGTAGGGAGCTTAAAGTCGCAGGAAATTTTTTGAACTTGCAGAGAGATCTTGAGTCGCAGAAAAATCCTGAGCCGCAGAATAAATCTTTAGTCGTAGGGACACTTCGGGCCGTAGAGAGCTTGCCAGCTGTCACTGCTGCATTTAATTTTCCTGATTCGGTTGTGGATCTATTTTCGAGATAAAGCCGACGGTTACTGGGGATAGAGTCCCCAAACGTCGTCTTTATCTTTAATAATCTTGAAAATCGAAGAGACACTCGGTGGTTATTAGGGATAAAGTCTCCAAACGTCGTCCCTATCCTTAATGATCTCGAGAATCGAAGAGTCTCTTTTTAGCAACTCTATAAATAGGAGTCATTCAGAAAGAGAGATTTTTCTCTTTCACCTTCTCCTCCTTCGACTTCATCATACTTTCTACTATGGCTCCAAAAGCTTCGATTGGTGCGACGACCAAAGGGAAGAGACTTGCTTCTCCCTCGAGAGCGGCAGACGCTCCTTCCATCCGTTTCGACGTGCAACCTCCTCTAAAGAGTAAGGACGGTGAGCAGGCGATGACTGAAATTTTAAATGGTCCATAGCGCATATTTTCATGTGCGGGCCTGTCATATACTGCCTCTGCTATAAGCCTGGTTGATGCGTGCCCTTATCTCATCTGGACCACATATGTTCTGTACGATAGGGCCGCATGGACTGAGCCGCATAACCGCTGCTCATTCGAACTCGAACCGTCTAAGTGCCTCAAGATGGATCTGTATGAACTTTTCATGACTGAGTCGCATAGGTGCCGCATGAGCACTTTATGATCGGGCCGCATGAATACTATATGGCTGGGCCGCATGATTGTCTCGTGACTGGTCCGTACGAGTATTGGGCCGCATGAGTATTTCATGACTGAGTCGCATTAAGCCGCATGATAATGACTGAGCCATATAAATACTGCATGAGTACTTCATAAAGCCGGCCTCATAACTTTGGGGCTGTATGAGTTCTGTTTTGGCTGGGCCGCATAACTGGCTAGGCCGCAAAACAGAGTTCTTTGGTTTCTTGGTGCTAAATCCCATTTCCCCCTATTTTTATAGGGATATTGCTAGCAAACTTCTTCAAAACCGGTATTGACGATGGAGTAAAAATACAATATTTTGGCGCCTACATCAGACAGCTCAAAACTTGCCATGCTTCGGAAGAGTTTTTCCCATGCCTTTTTGGCATACACATCAAACAACTCAGGACTCTTCATGCTTCAGAAAAGTTTTTCCCAGGTGGTAGGAAGAGCCTTTATACCTCGAAGAGTTGGATGGTGGTCAGGCATCGTTATGAACGTCCTGCCTTCACTGCTCTCCAAGTAGGCAAAATCACCATCAGGGACCATATTTTCAAGGTATGGTCCTTCGGGGGAGCGGGGCTAAGGCATCTGTAATACGGAGGAAAGGATAGCATGCTATATTTGCCCTCCTCCCGGCAGCTCCTTGGAGATTCAACAGCTTTGTTTGCTTCTTAGCAGTAAAATATGACTTCCTTCGAGGGCCACGAAACTGCTTGAAGACGAAGTGCTGTCAAACCAAACTATGTATTGCCAGATTTTCCTTTTTTTTGGCTTTCTGCTATCGATGTAGTCCTATGAATATAACTAATCTTGAACGAGCAGAGTATATTCACTCCATTTTATTTGTGGTATTTTGTGGTGCTTGTACTAGAGGGCCTAATACAACATTTGTATTTGATAAAGGACATCCCACTAGAGAATTTTTTTGTGGACCTATTGCCCTTTTGTCATCTGGAAATGCGAGCAAATAGATTTGAATGATATTTTGTAGACCTACTACTCTTTGGTACACCGATGGTGTGAGTAATAGATTGGGATAACTTTTGTGGACTTATTATCCTTTTTGTGTACTGGCGATGCGAGTACGAATAATAAGTAGAGAGGGAACCAACATATTTACTCGGAGGTAATAAGAACGTGGTAAATATGGGTCAAAACAGAGCCTTACTACTCAAAAGTAATGAGGACATGGTAGGAGCAGGCATAATAACGGTACACAGAATAACTCAGAGGTGCTATTAACGTGGAAGTTCTATGCATTGGGTGATTTGTTTGTGATGGATAGAAAAATAACTCAGAGGTAATATGGACGTAGTTGTTTTTTCTGTTGGAAAATTTTGTGGACCTATTACCCCTTTTGTTCACTGACAGTGCGAGTAATAGATTAGGATAAGTTTTATGGACCTATTACCCTTCTGCGCACTGGTGGTGCGGGAAATAGATTTTGAGACAAACTCTTGGTGGAGAGAAGCTATGACCAGGAAGTTCATAGATATAACCAATAGATGAGATATAAATTCATTCGGAGTAGTCAGAAAGTGAGTTTAGTGGTACCTGAGGGTGCATAACTCAACAATCTGGGAGATTTGAAGTCAGAGTGTAAGTTCAGCGATAGCAGAGGGTATATAATTCACCATCTGAGAAATAGTTGGAAGGTGTCGTTTAGACATAGTATTTCTTGAGGAACTTACCGTTGATGGGCATCATGAGCAAGTCTCTATTTTATTTTGCGAGACGGTATGCACCGTTGGAGAATACGGTCTCGATGATGAACGGCCCCTCCCATTTAGGCTAGAATTTGCCAGGGGTCTTGTGAGTCATGACCATTGATATGTGAATGGCCAAGACAAGATTGCCAACCTGGAATATTCTCTGTTTGACTTTCTTGTTGAAAGTCTGAGATATGCGCGCTTGGTAGAGCTTTATGCTTTGTTGAGCTTGTAAACGCTTCTCATCTAATGCTTCCAACTCTTGTAGCCGTCGGCGGTAGTTATCGTCCGACGTTAACTGGTAGGTAAGGGCCACTCGAAGTGAGGGGATCTGAGTCTCCAATGGGAGGACTGCCTCGCTCCCGTAAACCAAGGAGAACGGTGTATTTCCTGTAGCCGTCCGAATCGTCGTCCGATACGCCCATAAGCACTCACCAAGCTTTTTATTCTAGTCGCATTTGTTTGCAGACACAAACTTTTTGAGGAGCTTGATTATGGTTTTATTGAAAGCTTCAGCCAGACCGTTGGCCGAGGGGCTATATGCTGTCGAGGCCATGTTCTGAATTTGATTCTTATCACAAAATCGATAGAAAGCGTGGCTTGCGAACTGCGGACCATTATTGTGGATAATCCTCCGGGGTAGTCCAAAATGGTAGATGACGTGATGTTT
Source organism: Iris pallida (assembly GCA_029216955.1). Lineage (NCBI taxonomy): Eukaryota > Viridiplantae > Streptophyta > Magnoliopsida > Asparagales > Iridaceae > Iris > Iris pallida. The sequence continues at coordinate 40,689 of JANAVB010035801.1, forward strand.
TATGAAGCTAATCACATTAGATGTCTTGACCTCTGTTAATGGAGCAGCTTCCACCCATTTGGAGAAGTAATCGGTGATTGCAAGTATGAACCGATGCCCTCTAGACGACGGTGGGGTGATTGGCCCAATGATGTCCATTCCCCATGCTTCGAATGGCCAAGAAGCCACTATCGGGTGTAAGAATTCAGATGGCAGATGTATAAAATCTGCATGGATCTGACAAGCCTTGCACTTCTTTGCATAATCAACTGCATCTGCGACCATTGTGGGCCAGTAATAACCCATCCGGCGAAGACGATCTTGCAATTTCGGGCCAGGTTGGTGACCCCACAAGTACCGTCATAAGCTTCACATAGGTCTTCTTTGGCTTCTGTATTTGACAGGCATCTTAGTAGTAGCCCATCGTTGGATCGTCGATATAACATTTTCGTCTCCGTTTCGTAGAAGAATCTGAGGGAGCGTCTTCTGATTGAGGTTGCTTCATTCACATTCTCTGGCAGAATTCTATAGACCGGAAAGTCGATGAGTGGGCGTCTCCAGTCTTGTATGTCGTTGGTTATCTGGGCGAAGTAACTCATACCCAGTTGAAGATTTTTCTTGGGGTAGACCAGTTCATGGCCTATTATGTCGACTAGGTAATGAGTGTTATTTGGGAGTGCCAAGGAAGCGACGAGACCTGCCAGGGCATCGGCTTCGATATTTTGAAGTCTAGGACGTGTTCTATAAAGAACTCCTCCAAGGTTGTAATAATGGCAATTGCTGTCTGATAATAGGGAATCGGGTCATCGTTGTGAACCTCGTATGAACCTTGGATCTGGTTAACAACCAACTACGAGTCACCATATGCTTCCAGGTATCTGATCCCCACTTCTTTTGTGAGTTGGAGCCCGATGACTAGAGCGTTATATTCGGCTACGTTGTTCGAACAGGGTTCTGTAAGTGAATACGCCCTATTGACTACTAGTCCAGAGGGAGAAACTAATACCACTCTAACTCCAGCGACGATATCACCTTGTGGCCCCATTCTTGAAGCACCGTCGAAGAACATTCGCCAAATAACGTTGTGTGAAGTCATGTTCGAGGCGACGACTTCATCAAGAATTTCTTCATAAATTTTGGCTATTTCTGAGTCTGGATGGGCTGCTAAGAAGTCAGCCAGGACTTGACCTTTGATAGCCTTCTGCGAAACAAAAACCATATTGTATGGGGGTAATAGTATCGCCCAGGTGGCTAGACGAGAACTGAGTGCACCTGGCTTGGTCATGAGAACCCTGAGGGGATTAACTCGTGAAACAATATGGATGGTCTGCCCTGTCACATAGGGTCATATTTTCTGAATGGCAAATACTAGGGCAAGGCACTCCTTCTCTACGACGGTGTACCTATATTCCGGTCCTACCATCATCCGACTGAGATAGTAAATGGCATATTCATGTCCCACGTCATTATTCTGTGCTAGCAGGGCACCGAGGGAGTGTTCCATCGCCCGTACATAGAGCAGAAAGGGCTTTCCGGTGACCGGGACTACCAAAATTAGCGGATTCATCAGGTACTCCTTAATATCATCAAAGGCACGCTGACATTTTTCATTCCATACAAAAGAGACACCTTTCCTCATGAGTTGAGTGAAGGATTGGCATCGCCCTGAGAGGTTAGATATAAACCTCCTGATATAGGCTAGTCTTCCCTGAAGATTGCGGAGTTCGCGGAGGTTCTTTGGTGGATTCATCTCCAGAATTGCTTTTGTTTTGTCGGGATCTATGTTAATGCCCCAGAAAGTAATGACAAAGCCCAAGAACTTTTTGCTGGACACCCCCAGAAAAGACTTGGTGGGATTCATCTTCAGGTTGTGTGCCCGCGTGAGGTCGAACACTGTTCTTAAATCATGTAAATGATCACTTTTGGAGCGACTCTTGACGGCGATGTCGTCTACGTAACACTCCACCGTCTTGCATAATTGATCTTTGAAGATGACACTCATAGCTCGTTGATATGTAGCACCGGCGTTCTTCAGGCCAAAGGGCATGACCGTATAACAATATACGCCGATCGGTGTTCGGAATGATATATGCTTCTCATTATCAGGAGACTTCTTGATTTGATTGTATCCTAAAAAGCCATCCATAAAGAACATGCGTTCGAAGCCACACGTATTATCGATCATTATATCGATGATCGAAAGAGGAAATTCATCCTCAGGGCATGCCGTATTCAGATTACGGAAATTGATGCAGATTCAGATTTTCTCGTTCTTCTTGATGACTGGTACTACGTTGGCTACCCAGTCTGGGTGCTGCTCTTCACGGATGAAACCGCTAGCTATAAGCTTATTCACTTCTGCTTCGATGGAATTCATGACGTCTGGACGAAATTGCCGCTGCTGTTGCTTGACTGGTTTTGCGTCCGGATAAATGTTGAGCTTATGGAGTACAATCTCGGGGTTTAGCCCTGGCATGTCTTCATAGCTCCAGGCAAAGACGTCGATATATTCTCTGACGAGTTGTAACAACGACTTTCGCTCGTCGTCTGTCAGACTTTTACTGACAAAGATTGGCTTTGAAGAGGATTCATCACCAAGATTAACTTGTATAACCTCATCTTCATTGGGAGGATCACGAAGTTCAAAGAGTTTCTTCCATTGTGCATCTAGTTGCTGGACCCACGGCTCCAACTCAAGTGGTTCAAGTAGGTCTTCGTCTTCCTCTTCGATATCAGCGGATGTCATATTGGCAGATAATGTCTGTCTGAATATATCTCCAATACTGCTATCGGAGTCGTAAATGGGTGACTCAGACGAATGAGAGTGCCACTCGTATTATTCGTCAGAGCTTTCGGGTGTTGTTGGTGGAGTAACATACCTGAGGCCGCGTCTGGATTTGTGATAATGATCCTGAGGCTTCCCTGCCGGTGTCGACGACTGTAGAGGCAATCGTCGACCGCTGCCATAATTTAGACCCGGAGTAGCCTCCATGTTGTACCCCTGCTTTTGCATGAAGTACTTGGCTTGAGGACTATACAAGTAGAGCGGTAGTCTTCCAGCGTCGGGTTCGAGGTCGGACTCTTGTGGATTGAAAGATTGAGAACCTTTTTTTCGGCCAAAGATGATTATGTGATCCCATCCTCTTTGTCTGGGACCGGGAAGTAAGCACCTTTTATGAGAGCAAGTCGATTTGGGGTATGGACGGTTGTCACCCGTGTGTGCAGGCTAACGTCTAGACAGTCCCATGCGGTATACGTTAGATTAGGCTTATCATACTCAGAATAGTCTAATGGCAGCCTCTTATTGATGAAATAAAAATTTTTATCCACATGGATTACATCATCAGGAGAGGGGCTATCCACCTGTGTAACCACGTATTTGGCGAGTTCTTCGTCCTCCTTGGCTACCCCCTGCGAGCTTAGAGGTCGGGATGCTGTCTTGGGCAACTTGACCACCAAGGGTCCTACTTGAGGTTTTGATTTGCCTGAGAGTGTTGGATCGATACTTGGCTGCTGACTCGTTATGGGAAGACGGATGACAATGGGCTCGGCTCAGTAAGGGACTTTGTGTCTTCTGGTCGCCTTGGAGTAGATTTTGGCAATCAGATTACCATCGGTATTATAGAGGGCCTTGCATCTTCCTGTTGCCTTTGATTGGACTTTGGCAGCCGGATCACTATTGGTCCTATGACAGGTTTTGGCTCTTAGCTGGATCTCGAGAGATGGAAGAACATTGGTTCCAACTGCGTAGGTGTGGCAGGAGAACCGAGCACCTTTTTATGCAAGATTGCAATAAGGGGTGCAGCCCTGCCCGGTTTACAGGCTTGGAGATGAATTCTCAAGGGTTCTTCTGGCCCTGTGATGGCTTCTAGCTCATCCGTTATATGTTTCCTGGATTCGTCATATAGACAAGCCTCCGAAGAGTAATAAGACTCAACCCCTTTGAAGGGATCAATGTCGACGAATTCAGTTTTCACGAAACCGTGCTTACTGACATACTTGAAACATTGGTGAAGGATGGATGGCACGATCATATAGTCATGTATCCATGGACGTCCCAGGAGGATGTTGTAGGAGGTGTCTGCATCTATGACGTAGCAGGTAACTTCCGTCTTCAAGTCACCAATCTGGCACTTCAACCGGATCTTTCCTAGGGGATAGCTCCTCCCCGAGTTAAAACTGCTAATGGCAGTATTGGTCGCTGCTAGCCGATCCATAGGGATGCCAAGAAGTTGGAGCAGGCTTTTCAGGATGATGCTTATTGACGAGCCAGGGTCGATATGCATCCGATCCACCTTGATGTCGCCTATGTACCTAGTGTAGTACAAGGGACGATCATGCAAATTGGACTTGATCAACATGTCCAGTAGAGTAAATATGATATTGGGCATTACATTTGTGCTATCGCTGCCCTGTAGATCTGCTGGCGGGTCTTCCCCTGGAGGCTTGACCTGAGCTAAATAGGCGTCAGCATTTTGGAGTGTTTCTCTTAATGCGACACGAAGATCCTTGGAGAGCCTTAGGAGCTCGTATAATGACAACTTTGCTGGCATATTAGCCAATTGTGCTAATATGTCAAAGTTGTAAGGTCTCTCCAGCCCCTGAGGTACATCATTGCGGAGTGGCCTGTCAAAGCGGATTTCCTTTGGCTTGGATTTGTCCGCCAGTGGAGGCTGAGATGGCCTTGGAATATCAGAGGGAGGCAATGTTGCTAGCTGAGGATCTTCGGCTGAACTATCCCGTGCATGCTGGACTTGTGCTCCAGATCGGGTAACAACGGCTGTAGCTTCCTCAGTTTCGGCTGAAATTATGTGGCAGGCTCTAGACTTCCTGTCCTTTTTCTTGCTGGTAGAAGATGACACCCCCTGGCTAACTTCGGGCACTAAGTCTGGATGCACCCACATGATTTCTCCTCGCGAGGTAGTGAGAGGTACCAATCCAGATGTGTTGGCTCTGGACGGGTGAAAGATTAGTAACCTCCATCGTTGTCCGAAGGACAGGTATGACCCCGTCTGGAGTGCTTATCGGAGGAAAGTTGTCGAACTGAATAGACACTATGTTTGCCGCCACGGTAACCTCTTCAAAATCTATCGACAGAGCTTTGGAGTCGATAAGACTCTGAATGTACCACTTCAATTGGAAACAATCATGAGTGGCATGATGGACATAGCGGTGGAAGTGACAATACTTTGGGTCCTCCATTTCCGGGGCTCGCGCCTTGGTGGAGGTAGCTGGATCCTACCCCCTTGTAAGAGCATATCGAAGATAGGTTTGACATGACTATCTTCAAATGAGTAATTGACCTTGGGCCATGGACCTTCCGTCTGTTTTTGTTCGGGCTTCTGAGTCGCATCAATGACCATGGCCTATTTGCCCTTGTTGTCTCGGTTAGTGGTGGCGCTACTGTTGTTGTTACTGGAGGCGGACCCAGGACGTCTGCCCTTATCTTCTCCATCTGGGATGTATAATCCCAACTGGCGAGCTTTCTTCAATTTTGCCTCTGCGTTGGTAGCGCTTATGATGAAGGTTGTCCAATCCCTAAACTAATCGTCGCCCATCCAGATGCTAATTGCAGGGAGCAGCTTCTTCTGACAGATTTTAATCAAGGAGCTCTCGGGATTACCTTGGGGCAATCTCATTGCGGTTTGGCAGAACCGCTCGATGTAGTTCCTCGTTAGCTCCCTCTCTTCCTGAACGACGTCCATGAGAGACAACATCGTTATGTCATGCCCCACTTCGTAAAATCTTTCCAGGAACATGTGTTTGAAGCCGTCAAAAGAGTGAATGCAGTTGTCAGAAAGGTTGCGGTACCAGTCGAACACGATCCCCTCCAATGCTCCGGTGAATAGTCGCGTGAGGATGGCATCAATATGCGACAAGTGGTCGGTTGTGACTTCAAATTAAGTCATGTACCGACTAGCAGAGGTCTTTCCATCATAGGAATCGATATAGAATGGTTTGTACCTTGGTGGAAAAGGCACGTCTCTCCATGCATTAGGATATGGCTGCCGTATTCTGAGATCCCGAAAAGAATCTCGGTAATTGAACATTGCCCGAAGCTCCTGGACTTCCCTCCTTGCCTCCTTGGCTTCATCTGCAGCTGAAGGAATGGATGCTGCTAAGGGATCATCACCCAAAGGAGGGGCGGTCGTGTTGGAGTCCGCGTTGACTGTGGGTCCCAGGCTTGTTTGTCCGGGCGTCCTCGCTGGTTGAGTTGGCAAGGCGGCTTTGATCTCATCCACGGACTTGACCAAGGACAGGAGCATGGCTTCCAGCACTTCTAGCTATTGTCGGTCGAAAGGCGCTTCATGATCGTCGTCAGCCATAAAGACTGTTCTTACGTGGGTAGAGGTGGAAGGGATTGTGGCAGAGGTACTCTCTGTGTCGTACCCTTGTATAGAGAAATCGTCAGGGAATGTCGAAATATCATCTTTCTCTGACTCGGAAGGGGTGCTACCCCCTGTGCAGGAAGCTACAACGTCTTGGTGAGGGTGGTGGCCCTCAGGAGAATCTGGGTCTGTTGCACAATTTCGGAAGACTTCTACCCCCTGTATGTGCTCTTGGTACACCGGGTTATCGCATACATTGAGGGAACTGATACCCCCAGCTTTATCTACTCTCAAGGAGGCCGAAGGTGCACCCCCGGGTGCCGGAAGCTTCTTTTTGGATCGAGTGCCTAAATAGACACCCCCTGTGGTTGATGCGAACCCCCCAGATGAGGGTCTCCTTACAATATTGGCCGAGATGGCCGGGCTAGAAGAGCCTGTCTTCTTTCCTCCCTTGCCAGGAGAAACTTTTTGAGTTGAATTACAGGAGACGAAAGAAAACTTCTCGTCCCATGGAATTTGCACATGTTTCTTGAGTTGTTGTCGGACAGGTGCTGGCTGCTGCAGTCGCTGGAAAATTGACTGCCGATCTTTAGGTGCTGCTGGTTTGTCACAGCAGCAGTTGATGATGACTTGGGTGCAACGACGCCCCGAGAGGGACTCATTGCATGCCGATGCTGCCGTCTTGTATTTGTGAGTAATCACGTCACGTAAGTCGATAGGAAGTTGCTCTACCTTTGCACCAAACTTGTGAAGCCGGGAATCCCGAACACACGGGTGCTTAGGCATCATGTTTGCTCCCTGATTCGTGGCTAGTAAAAGCACTTGCTCTGGATCTTTAGAGGGAGACTTTAAAGACCCACCCTGTCCGTTAGCCCTGGAGGACTGGACACGGGTAGTTCTGTACAACTTTCTGTCTAGAGCCCGTGCAACAGTCAATGGGGCCCGCTGACAGTCATCAACTTGGACAGTTGACTGGGTTGGTTGGGCCCGTACTGCCCTAGATTTTTTTGACTTAGCAGCCAAAGGCGCATAGTAAAAGGAGTCCAGATTGATACATCCCGCATCCTCAGTGAGTCGCATGGTGCCGGGCCCGCATGAGAGGCGGTCGAACACAGAGCTTCTGATAGGGCCGTATGAGACATCCTATTTGAGGCCAGGATTGGTCGTCGCATGGACTATCTTCTTGCGGCTAGAGCTGGCTGTCGCATGGATCATCTTTCTGCGGCCAGAGTTGGCTGCCGCATGAGTTGGCTGCCTGCGGCCAGAGTTGGCTGCCGCATAGACAAACTGTCGATCTTCTCTATGCGGCTTCTTCTTTGTTCGTATGGATTTCCCTTGTGCCTCCAAAAACTCAGCATCGTAGTATTTTTTTCTGCTAGATTTGGGGACAGTGGGGTCCTCCGTGGTCGGAAACAAAGTCGCAGGAGAGTTCTGGTCACCATCTTGGGCTGCAGAAGGAGCTTCTTCGAGAACTTGGTCGGGGGCAACAGTTTTGCACACCGACGCCTTGCGAGTCCTCTTTAGGTTGGCTCGCTTCTGAGACGGGCTGACGTTCCCTTCAGAGAGCAATTCTTCAAAGGCTTGTTGGTCGAAACGAACCACAAGCATCTGCTGTGTTGGACGCGTCAGATTGCGTCACCAACTTCTCATCGGAAAAGAAGGATGTCTCCAACAGAGTCGCCATCGTGTTTGCCATAAAAAATCAAAGACAGGTATTACAGAACACTGAAATTGATTACAAACTCGCTTGTACAAAAAAAAGTCTAGAAAAAAATCCTAGGAAACAATCTAAGTACAATTGTTTAGTTTTGATTCTGGGAGGTGACGGTGGAGGCTCGGAAAAGTGCTATCAACTCTGTCTTACTCCGTGGACTATCTGATGCAGTCTCTAGCTCGTAAAAAAATTGCTTTTCTCTTGAAGGTTGCCAGCCTTTTGTAGGGGTGTGGCACCCTGCTATTTATAATAGAAAGTATGTTGAGCCGCATAGACGACTTTCGGCCACGTGGATGATTAGCACGCGAAGATCCGCTCTTTGGCTGCCATCTGTCGATTTGTTGGGATTTTGTTGCAGCAAATCTGGGTAGTTAAGGACTTGGTCAGATTGCCACGTGTCCTGTTGCGGGGATCATCATTTTTTTAGCCGTATAGTTTTCTTAGTCTTCGATCATGTAGGGTCGCATGAGAATCATGTGGCTTGGATCACAGTTACTCTTGGCTGCATGAAGTTTGGAGACTTTGGAGCCGCATAAGTCTAAGCCGCATAAGATTCATGCGGCTTAGATGACACTCTTCTGGCCGCATGAAGGCGTACGAACCCTGCTTTTGAGCGACGTCTCACATCTTATCTTTTTTTTGTCGAAGTGTCAGAACTGTCATGTTTTGCCAGGACTTGTCATCTTTATCAGTCAAACTGCTCCTTTTGGCCGCATATCTTCCTTCTGTAGCTATTTGTCGACGGGTCGCATATGTCATTGAACTAGTCATGCGGCTTTCCTTCATGCGGACCTGTTTGGCCCAAAGTACCTATGCGATAATTTGTAATCCGCATGAACCCCATATTTTTATGCTTCTATAAGGCTGCTCAGATATATGTATTACTCAACTGCGACAAGGATGAGGTGGAGAAGCTTGAGGGGTAAGTAAATAATATGTCTACATTCACGTCTTCTAGTAAATAATATGTCTAATTGGCCGATATTTTGTTATTTTTTAGCATATTTAATGATGAGGTGAGGTCCATTAGGCCACAGATAACAGACGAAGAAGCAGAGCAGGAAATGAAACATTATTTTCCTTCCTGGCTGAGTGCATATGTAAGGGTCTTGTATATATATGCACTTTACATGTCAATCTACGAACTTAGTTTGCTATCTTGTGTTATGTAGGTCAATCTTCCACACACAAGGCTTGAGAATGAGTCTATTAGAACTCTTGCCAAGGGCCCAATTCCGATCGTAAAAATTTGGCCAATATATTGGGTTAATGGGTTTAGGTTCAAGTCATCAAATGAAAAGATCAAAGACAACTTTGTGGATCTGGATTCCACCAAAAACAGTTGTTTGTGTATCAGATCATCGACCTACACGGATGTCGATGCAAGCAATGATTTCTATGACGTCTTACGAGAGATTATTGAGTTGACATTTAATTATGGAATAGAGCCTGCAAAAATTATGTTATTCATATGCGATTGGTTCAATCCGATTCAAGATCAAGGTTGGAGAATAGACAAGCATGGTATTGTGGATATAAACTACCGGCATTGATATAGGGCTAGGAAGCATCTATACCTTCAAGTCAGGCTCAGCTAGTGTACTTCACAACCTATCTTAGACGGGGGGTAGCAAGGTCGGAGTGGTAGGCAATATGTAAGACCAAGACAAGAAATACCTTTGACGTTCACGAAGTAGCTTATCAAGAGGATAAGCTACCTCTTCTACCAAATATTGTAGATATGGACTTAATGGAAGTTCCTCATTCCACGTCTAATTATTATGTAGAAGAGGTAAAAATATCCGAAGAGGAAGATCTACTAGATGAAAGTGTAGATCAGGAGGAAGAGGAGGAAGAAGATTAGGAGCAAAGCGAAGAAGATGCATTTTCAGAAGAGGATTGAAAGTAATATAATGAGGAAGAGGAAGAAGACGGGAAGCATGATACGTGCACGTGCACTTCGTTTGGGCTATCTACTTTTGTACTTTTGTGACTCTTGCGACTCCGGTGTTGTCTACTTTTTTTACTTTTGTGACTTTGGTGTACTTTTGTGACTCTTGCGATACTCTGGTCTACTCTTGCGATACGCTGGTCTATTCTGACATATATACTTCTGTGTTCGTGTTTTATTATCATATGTTACTGTCAGGTATGCCACTACGCGGATCTAGATTTACACGAGGGGGCACTCCTTAGCCGGTATCGGACCCTGCTTCCGGACCCTAGTCTAGGTCCACAACGAGTACTCTACCGTACCATACCGTTCAAGGTCCCAGGCCCTCGTCTACTCCCATGTCTGGTCCATCGACGGGTCTTGCCGATACTCCTGGGACGAGCAGTTCCAGGCCCGCATCTACTACCCCGTCCAGTATTCCTCCAGCTACCGACACCATGGAGACATGAGAGCAGATGGGGGACGTCGCTCCCCCTGAGGCGGTAGACGAGACCGATCCTCCATGCCGTCCTTTGGGGACATACGGGTGGAAATTTGGACGGACGGGCCTACAAAGTAAGTTAATTAGTATTTATTTTTGAAACGATTACATCTATATATTTATGAATTTAATTATTGCTGTGTAGATATAAGCCATCGTCCGTACAGAGATCACTGAGGTTATTTTTGAGGCAGAACTATGGTGGGCCATGGCTCAACTACTCCTCTGCTCCTGCTGAAACAAAGGCTTTTTGGTTTGCCTACTTCAAGGTATAAAATTATATATGTTTTTAGTATCAATAATCATTTATTTTTTAACTCTATGTTTTATTTGTTGCAGCAAAACTACTTCTATCCACCATATCGGGCTGCGAAGATCGAGCAGCAGTTTTCCTCCGTCGTCGAAAAGCTGATCTGCGATGCGATCAACAATCAGAAGGTTTATGATCACATCGAAAAGTCGATCCATGGTTGGATCACGCCTATGCAATGGACTGAGATGAAGGCGAAATTCGACGATCCCAAGTACAAGGATCGATCGGATAAGGCAATGGTGGCACGGTCGAAGGCTAGTAAGTGGTGTGGTGGGTCAATTCCCATGACGGAACATTTTTGTCGTCTGGTACATATCCTATTAAATATATATTAATTTCTATACAGTTGGATAAAATGTTTATATTTAATAGTAAATAATATATTTTAACATGTACAGAAGGGAGAGGACCCCAACATGGTAACCGTATTCCCAGTCACCCATAAACGGAAGGACAGTGAGTTCATCAACGAGAAGTTCAACCAGACATATGTACGTTCTACTTCCTTATATTAATTTAAGTACAATTCTGTATTAAAATATTAATAATAAACAAATCCCTTAACATATTACAAACATGCAAGTAGATATCTTCATAGTTAGTAATAAATACCTTAGACATTAGCACAAATTTTTCTAGGAGGACTACATTAGGCTACGTGATCACACGGCTGCTAGGACGACTGCTAGTGCGCCTGCAGAGGGAGCGGCTGCTAGCGCGCCTGCAGAAGGAGCGACTGGTACTTTCGTGCAGCCGCCTGCTACTCCGTCGTCGGACGAGCTTTGGATGACCGCCGTTGGTGGTCTTCAGGGGGTTATATACTATGGTACGGGATCCTACAATGCCTATTTGGCGATGGAGTCATCCAGGGCTATCTCTGTCAGTGTGCACTCCTCGTCGCAGGCTTCACAGGCGTCGGTGCGAGTTTAGGACATCGTGGAGCGTCAGATCGTCGAGTTACGTAAAAGGAAGCAGCGGAGGTCGGAGCTGCCCCATGCCGTACAGACAGATGATCCGTGCTCACTGTACGTTTCGATGCGCTCGAGCGTAGCATTGTGGAGCTCCGGAGTATGAGCACGGAAGTGCTGCAGAGCAACCGGAGGATGATATCTGTCATGGATGCTCGACTGTGAGCATTGGAGCAGGGAGTTCCGCCTGGTCCACCATCGACGTCCACTGCTCCAGCCGATTCTACTCCACCACTGACGACTCCGTTGCCGCCATTATCGTCAGATCCGGTGACGTTGACGCCGGAGATGTATGAGTACCTGCTGGCCAGAGCAGTCTTCCTCCTCCTCATTCTGCCAATGATCATCAGTAGTTTTTTTTCATGATTGTGTGCTGGCCCATTGTTGGGTGTTTGTGTAGACTTTTTTTTACCAGTGTGTTTAGACCTATTGGCGTTGAATTTTACCGGTGTTTGTACAAACAGTTGTTGATGCTGGATTTATTTTTTCGTTCTGGATGCTTGATGATTCACATTTTATTTATTTTTTATGTGTTTGTATAAACTATTTGTGTTGGATGATTGATTCTTGATGTGTTTTTCATTATTTGTGTTGGATGATTGATTTGGATGATTCATTATTTGTGTTTTTCCTCTGGGTGTCTGTTGCTGGATTTTTCTTATTTATGATGTTGGATCTCATATATACATGGTTGAATTGTTCTTATTTTGTTCTGAAATTCTGTATATATTTTATATTTTTTCCAGATTAGCGACGTTGCTCACGTTGCCAATATTTTTAGCGACGTAAGGAAACATCACTATCAGAAACGGAACGTCGCTAACTTCAGTATCGGAACGTCATTACCACGTATCGAAATTTCGCAAAAACGTCGCTAAAGTGCTGACATGGCAGTCACTACCAAGCGTAGCAGAACGTTGCTGCTGCGTCGCAATATGGCGATGTTTTACTTTTGTGTCGGTATACGTTGCTGTTTCAGGGACGTGATGTGCGTCGCTAAGGACGTCGCCATTGCGACGTTTTGCGACGTGGTAACCATCTGCGACTGTGTAAACAACAGAGCAATTTTTTTATCGCTAATTCCATAGCTAATTGGAATTAGCGACGTTTTGGGCCTTTTTAGCGACGTCCCTAGACGTTTCTAAAATCACTTATTCTAGTAGTGTTTATAATAGTTGATTGTTCACGTTTTATTAAATTTTCCGCGTCCAAGTTTTCATACATTTCCAATTTCATATACAACATATTTTTATTTTATTTAAATCTTCTACACCTACTTTTTTTCATAAATTTCCAATTTTACACATATGATATTTCCTTTTGGGACTTTGACCCGGTCAAATAATGATGGAGAACAAGTTAAGATTTTTGGTTATATTTTAGATTTTTTTTTAGTTTGTTAGGTTAAATCTAAATAAGGAGGATTTTATCTTTTGAGTTGTTTAGGGATTTGACTTATCTTTATTTTATCGTCTTTTGATTGATTTGTTGTCTAAAAATGAGTCTTCAAGTTCAGAAATTATTGAAGAATCAAAAAATGAAAATTGTATTTTTGAGTATGTATATTACAATGCCAGAATCCTAATTAAATGAATCTCTATTTTTTTCCTTCTCCGTCTCCAACGTTATGAATGCGTCGTTCCAAATCGGATATTCCTAATTTTTTTTTCTTTTCTTTCTATTGAAATTATTGGTCCCAGTATTCCTAATTATTATTCCTCTTTCTACTAAAATTATTGACGATAAATTTATGTAGTTGATCGTTTACATTTGATTTAAATATCTACGTTCAGTTTGTTCCTAAATTTTTAAATTTTATACTAATTTTTTTTGGTTCTTTGTTCTTGGTCTTAGGTGTTTGTCCCATGTCAGAAATCACTTTAGTTTAGGTGTTTGACTGCACCAATATAAGCATTTATACCAACCAGCTTTACTTGTGGTCATATGGGGCCAAATGGTTTGTAACTTTAAGTAACAACTACATCATATATATATTAATATCCAGTAAACGTGGCTTTTTGAATCCTTACTTGAAGGCAAGAATTTCAAGATTCTAAAAAAAGCTCCATTGACTCATCACGGAAAGGAGAAGTTACATACAGTGACAATAACCTTACCATGTACATAAAATATACAACACAACATGATCATAACACTGCTCCTTGAGAAGAGAGGACATCCCACTCCCACCGCATAAAAGCTAAAGCTGCCTTCAGCTAATATTCTTGCATCTTGCACACTCACAAGTCATGATAAAAAGGAGAGAACAAACAATCATCAAGTCATAGGTTCAGTCAGGCAATGCAGCTCAGCCCTAGACATCCTGTCCAAAAGTTTCCAAGCATCCTCTTCTGCAACCAAAAAAGTTAAAGGGGAGTTGATAAAATAAGCTTTTTTGCACTTGAGTGCATAACTATTCATAATAAACCGGTAGCTTTTAAACTTTGAATATTCTAGCATATCACATTTAGCATTTCTTGCTTGGTTCAGCAATCATCCGAATAAAACTAGTATTATACACGATTTTTTTTTTTTTCCGTATCTTTCAGAAACCTATATTACTTGCTTTACTTTTGAAAGATTCGAATCGATTTGTAAATTTTAAATATGCAAAGTTTTAAACGTATTCCGTATAAATTATTAAAAAATTTAGCACAAAAAACGTGATGGAACCTATTTAATTAACCAAATTTGACAATATGGTTAAGAACGTGAAATTTCTAATTTCAATATTTCATTTGTCGAATATTTGACAATTTTTTTTTTTAATGTATTTTATTTGCACCGTGCCGATTTATATTCTTACTTTTGTCGTTTCGAATTTTTTCGGTTTGCCGAATTGCTAACAAGGGGTTGTCGACATAAAAGGTGAAATAAGCATTAGTTATCAGGCCATACATGTAATGAGAATGGCCAGAGTTGATTTTGTATTAGCATTTGACTTGGTAGTGTGCGTCCATTGCAATTTAAGTTATTTCCTATTAGCTATTATGTGGATGGAGCCTTCTAACTATGAATTTATCAAGTTAGACTAAACACCTAGCTACTACTTTTACCGGAAAAATTATGTTCTAACTTCCTTCTTGATACTACTTGGAGAAGGTTTTCGAATACATATGTAAGCTCACACCTAGTAGTCTGAATATTCATTTGGCTGAAAATTTTCTGTTTACTGTCCAAATTCCACAGAAGATTTGAAAACTAATGTTGTCCCAAATGAAGCTTTTGATTTCCGATAGGTTTTAGTAAGAACAAGAAAAATTATGAACTTGTTTGAACAAATGAATTAATGAAGATGTAATTTTTTTGATAATCATCCAATCTCCAACGATTACTCTAGCTAGTCTATAGAGAGTGTAAATAAGAATACTTCAGCTTTTGGGAGAAGAAAAGTTATACTGGATTTTGCTATATGCAAATAATTATAAGACTAGAGAATATCTAAATTTTAGATCAGAATAGTAGCAGAATAACTTACCCGAGGAATATAATCATAAATTTTTATTTCATATATACTGTCCGTGGAGTAAAAAACCTCAAATTGGTGGATAAATAATTGTCACATGTCCCACTAACTATCAATCCTGTATGTGTACATGTTACTAAGTTACGGACAACTAAAACCATGAGTAATGACCGTATGATCTTGGACGCCATAATATGAAATAAAAATCTACAGATATATTGGTATATTCGGTAATAGTAAGCTCAATTATTCATTATGTTACTCGTTGACAAAGAAATCAAAATATAATGAAAAGAAAAGAAAACTACAAACACTGACAGACTTAAATTATTTCTTACAAGAAAAAGAAGGATGTAGTATGTCTAAAAAGTAAAAAATAAAAGAACAAAGGCGAAATTAGAAAAAGAAAAAGGAAAGAAAAAAGAAAAAGTACTCTTTTGGGGATCTGATAGAGGAACTCGGGGGGTATCTTGTACAAATCTTCATCAACAGCCTTTGGAGGCCTGCTAGTGCTCACATATGACACCCTTCTTCCTCCTTGCTTCTGCTTCTTACTATGATGATGCTTCTCCTCCCCTCTCGATCCCTTCTTCCTCTGAAATGTACATACATTAGTACGTAACTGGAATGTATTGGTCCTAATTACATGACCTATATATAGAAATGTGTTTCATTTAAATATTTTTGTCACTATTTAAATGATGTATTTGAGTACGTCGAAATTGCAGTATTTTTTTTAATGTATATGCACAAAAAGAGTTGGTATTATAACCAACCTGTCCATAGCGGTACTGGTAGCTAGCATGGTTTGTTGTGGGCACTGGCACATCGAATAGATCGACTTCATCTTCCTCGACCACAAACATGTGGACACGTTTGGAACACGCCAGTTCAGCGTAGTGGTTGCTCGGAAGCTCCCTCCTGAAACTTTGGGCTCTCGGAAAATACATGTCCTGCAACACACCATGAATCTTAGTTACGACGTTCAGCAGTGTCATAGCAACATGAAGCCATTTCGAAGTTTGTATTATGTTACCTCCATTTGAGCTGAGCTTGTTGTTGCAGATAGCTTGTGTGTAAACTTGTGATGGCTATGAAGAATTAAGGAGAGTACTACGTAAGAGTGGTATATATTCTTATATATGGTGGGATGGTGATGAAAGAGTAGTAGTTAATTAATTGGAGTATTTCATTTCATGCCAAAAAAGCAGGGGGGCGTTCTCTTTCTCAGCTCTCCATGATTTTGCTGGTTATGGCAGTGACAACAGTGGCAGTCCACTGATGGCACGCTTGGGGGACGCGAGAAAAGAGAGAGAGAGAACGGGATGGGATCAAGAATTCACACTTTGCCTCCCCCAAAGCCAAGCCAAAGTAAGTTGAGTACTTGTTTATTCTTGCTGCATGTCTGCTGCATGCATGTTTGTTTTGTTTTGTGCGTTTTATGGGAACAGCCGTTCGGACTGTTTGTGTGTGTGTGTGGGGTGGAGTACCCCCCATGGAGGGGAGAGAGTTTAACAAAGTTAACGCATGTTTGGTTCACATTCCTCTATTTTTTAAGCACACTTTTTGCACTTTATTTGTCATTTGTTGCATTTTTTCTACTTTCATTTGCTTGGCCTACGCAGTCAACATTCTCCATTCTCCCTTTGTCTCCTTTGGTTCTCGGAACTATGGAGTTGGAAATAAAAGCCATTATTTTTCTATATTTGGATGTCAAAAAAATTGAGAAGGAAAAGAAAGTAATTTTCAATGGAAAGAAAATTGTTCTATCCTTCCAAACGAGGATCACTTTCCCACTTTTACACTGTGTTTGGGAATATTTTTAGGAGGCAAAGGAAAATTTGAGAAGAAAAAAAATGGAGAAAAATAAAACGAAGATAAAGTTAATTTTTTCTTCACATGTTTGGATGAACAAAGGCCTCGTTTGGTTCGCGGAAAGGAAATCAATTCCCATGTATTTTCCACGGGGATGGGAAAGTAGAATTCCTATCAAATTTTCTTTCCTATGTTTGGTTGGTGTAGGAAAGGAAAGAAAAAAAAATATATCATTGTTCCAACAATATCCAATGTCAACATAATTATAATGAAAAGTTAATTGGTAAAATAGGTAATAAATCAAGGTTACTTTTGTAATAATGTTTGGTAATTAATGTTGGGAAAGGAGGAGGGAAAATGAATCCCATGGGTCATGAGAGGAACCATTTTTTCTCCTATTTTTCCCATGTCAGGAAAGTGTTTCCCAAAATTGTGGCTACCATCCTTTCCGGATTCCTTGAATCCGTGAACCAAACGAGGGCCAAAAAGTAGAAGAAATAGAAGTTTAAAAATAATATTTTATTCGTTCGTGGAGAAAGATATAATTACCATTCAATCCTTGATTTTTTTTTTTTTCAAATCATAGATGATACTAACTTTTTTGAAAGATAGTTGGGTAACTTTTCCCACAATCCTCTCAACTTTCTCCAATTTTCTTCCACTTTTGGGAGAAATTTTTTTGAATAGGACCCACATGAATTTTCCATCCAAATTTCTCTCCCTCATCTTCCCTCCCCCTTCCCAAACACAACTACTTTTAATTTTCCCTCAACATTTTCCTTCCTCCTCATTTTCCCCTCTTCCCGAACAATACCTTAAGTATTAACTTCCACTTCCAATTTTCTTGCAAAAAATTTACTGTACTGAAATAAATTTGGTATAAATTACACTAAACAAAACAACTTTAAAAAAATTTGCAGCAACGAAACTTGTCGCCATCTGCGATGGCGGAATAACAAAAGGCAGAAAAAAAAAGAAATTTCGCCAACCAAGTTGGTGAAAATTGGGCTAGGTCCGGTTCTCCCCAACTGCTCCACGCGGTTCACGTTGATTCATGGTTCACGGGTTCTACTACTTCATGCGGTTCACGTTGATTCTTGGTTCACGGGTTCGGGGATGGTAGAGAGATGAGAGAGGGAAAGATGGCAGAGGTTTAGTTAGGTGTTTAAGAGAGTTATGAGAGTTAGGTAGGGAGAGATGGAGAGTTAAGAGAATTAGGTAGAGGGAGATAGAGAGTTATGAAAGTTAGGTAGAGGGAGAGATGGAGAGTTAGAACCAGAGACAATTTTGTTATAAGAGGAAAGAAGCAGAACACTTCACACCACACAAGTAAACAGAAAAACACACACCAGAAAGAGAGAGAAAGAAACAAGTCTGAGAGAAGTAGAGTCTGAGGAGAAAGAAGTACGTAGTCCGAGGAGAAAGTAGCGTCCGAGGAGAAAGAGAAGTAAGAGGTAGAAGAGCACAGGTAATTTTTTTTAGTTCAAATCGTAATCTTCATCCTAATAATACTCGTTTTGATAATTATCATTATACAGATGGCTAGTAAAAATGATGGACGTATCCCCGGAGGACCTACTACTGATTTGATAATTCAGAAGCGTGCATCACATATACTAGTTTAATATTTTTCAGACAGGTATATTAAAATTTACCTGTGTAAGCCAATATAATTGATATGTTTTACATGTCTAGTAATAACTATGTCTATGTATTTTATATATAGTTATATGATTATAATGTTGGTGAACGATTACGAGAGCATGCCTCGTGGCGTTATAATGAGAGTGGCCTAGGTTATTGGAAGTTGAGTGTCGAGCAAGTAGCATTGATCGGAGTATTTGGCTATCAACATATTTACCAAATACACTTTCTACAACACGATAGAGACTTAATCCTCAGTTTAGTTGAGCGTTGCTGGCCAGAACGAAATACCTTTCAGCTGACATTTGGAGAAATGTCTATTATTCTAGCAGATGTGACAAATATTTTAGGATTACCTATTACGGATGAACCTGTAATATTTGATGAATCATTTTCTGCTCTGACTTTGATAATGGAGTACCTAAGTGTGGATGTGCCAAAATTATATGGAAAAAACTTAGTGACGTTTACTTGGTTCTGTCACAACTTTTTGCGCTTAGATCGTATTGGCAATCAAGAGATCTCAGTAGATGATGGTCGGGTAAGTATAACATTTAATATTATTATTTGCGTAATATTTGTTAATTTAATTTTACACATAACATTTGTTCATAATATGTTCAGGTCATTGCTTGCACTAGAGCCTATTTACTAGGCCTAATTAGTGCAATTTTGTTCCCAGACTCATAAAATAAGGTAGATTTGCGTTTTCTACCTTTTTCCACGAGGACCAGTACAACACTCCCCCTAATACACGTTCACCCCTCTTCTCTCCTTTTTCTCCACTCATTCTCCTTCCAACCACAACTCTCAAACTCTTCACCCCCTTATAACTCCCTTCCTCCTACTCCCCTCCAAGAACACCAAAACTCTCTTTCCACTTTACTCTCTGAGAACAGCAAACCCCACTCCCCTTTCCCGAAACCCCTCTCCCCACAACTCCCCGCACCCGCACCCGCGAGCCGCGCGGCCAAGCTCCGCCCCGACCGCCCAACCCGACGCCGACCCTCCGTGCAGCCAGCTCCCATCGTCGGCGCACTCCAGCCGCCAGCCCCCGGCTTCCCTGGCCGCGCCCCTCCGGCCTCCCCGCCAGCGCGGCTTCCCCGTAACCCTGTGCGCCCTTCCTGGCGCAGCAACCCCTCTGGACAGCCCTTTCGACCCCGACAACGCCCCTCTCCGGCTCCCCCGGTTTCCCCGGACCCGCGCGCGCTCTGTTCGCATGCCCTATCTCGCGGTTTCGGCGACCCCGGTTCCCAGCGCCTCTTCGGCGTTCCCGCAGCGTCTTCCCGCATTTTTACGGCATCGTCCAGCGCTGTCCAGCGCTGCGGTTGTTCCCGATTGCTGTGCTCGTATTTCTTTCTATTATTTCAATCATCTGAGAGCTCTAGCCGAGCAAACCGAGGTATAACCCCTGTCCCGTCCCATTTTTCTTTAGTCTGTGATGAGAATGGTCCCCGATTCTCTCTCGGGAATTCGGTTTTAGCGACGTCGTATTTTTCGGAACCTTCGGAAAGGTTCTGTTGGTTGTTTTGGATTTTTTCGAAACTTTTTGGAAATTGGATTTTGGTATATTTTAGCTTCCGGATATTTTCGGTATTGTGCTGCGATGTTTTTGGTTGGTTTCGGACTTCCGAAATTATTTCGGGTCATCCCGAATTAATCTGTGGATTGGTTGTAGATTATTTTATATATATATTTTGGGATTCCCTGGTTTGGGATTTACAGGAAAGATTATCGGCATATTTTCCAGTTTTTGGGTTGACCAAAAATAGAGAAAATGCTGCCGATTTTTTCGTAAATTTAATATTTAAAAATGGTTTCAAAATGGATTTCGGAAATATTATATTAAATATTTAAATATTGGTTTTGACGACCCGTATCGGTCAATGGGCCCGACTAAGTGCAAACGAAACTGGCTTCGCCCGGACGTTGAGGTATTAGCCTAGTTGACGATTGGACCATATCTGAGACTAGTTCATTTACTCTAATTTTTATTATTTATTTATTTATTTAATTTATATAAAGTTTAGGATTAACGGCAGCTTTTGTCTTATTTCAATTTATGTAAATAAATTATAATGGACATAAGCCCAGCTGGTTGTTGGTTCTGTAACTGTAATTTGGTAGCGTAGGATTTTTGGTTGTTTGCTGTTTTTGCGAGTTTTTGTAGCGTACGAATTAATCTAAATAAAAGTATTTTCGTATAAAAAATTAATAAAAATTTTCTCACCTAAAATCTACAAGTTTTAATATTAACAAACGATCATGTATTGCTCACTAAAATAAGAAGTTAGTTTTATATTTATAATTATGAAAATACAAAGTTTTAATCAATTAATCTGGTATCGACGAGTTTTCCAAATACAAGTTTAAAACGATCTTTTCCCTCGTATTAAAATCAACGCACCGATAATCGTAATTCTGTTTATGTTTTGTTCAATAAGAATTAAAATGGATTAGGACACAGTTAGAGATTTCAACTAGCGTAGCTAGATTGGTAACCCTGGAATCTGAGTCAATTTCTCGAATGTAGGAATTCAAGGGCGATTATGAATTTCCCGTCTCGAAGTCTTCATCCTCTCCAGTCAAATCCATTTTGAGGCAAGTATAGTTTGTGTTAGTTTTACAGTTATTTTAATAATCGCTTTACTGCAAGTTTAAACCACGATGCAAACACGAAACTCTCTCGGAGAGTACTGATTGTGACTACTGTACTGATTGGGGACTGGGAGAGTAGAGTAATGTTTATGACCAAAGCCAACTGTAACTTAGAACTGTGTTAGCTTACCCTCTTACACACGGGGATAAGCCGTACCGTATCAATAGGATACTACTGAATCATCCTAAGCCGGTCATATTCATTGCCTATTCACATCACACTGTTTTATTGCTAGAAAACTGTTCAATTTCTAAACTGTTTAAAAATGCATGATTCTATTATTCATTTTAACTGTTTTAAATTAGCATGAATTGTACTTTGCTCCCTCCTGACTGGAGATACATTTTTAGGGAATATTGAGGATGCTGAGCTGTTAATCAACAGCTACCGACCCTGTTCTGTACCCAATAGTGCTGCCAGAGTCCCCATTGGAGGACGTTGGGACTGAGGCCGATGAGCCGGCTGATAGATAGATTTTCTTTTTCAGCATTGTTGTTTACTTTAAACTCTGTTATTTATTTCAGTACATTTTCCAGTTGTATTTCATTTCAAAGTTTAATAAATTTTATTTCTGAATTTGATTTGTGACAAATATAGTGTTGTTGTTGTATGGTTACCTGCTAATGGAACAGCTTACTGCCGCCGTCTCAACAACGGTGCAGGCTGGGCATGATCCGGTTCGACCCAATTATTTAGGATCGGGTCATGACAGGGGCATCAGTGCTGGCATATTATATAGTTCTATGTCAGTTTTTGTACAATTTCTTTCCGTAGATAAAAGGAAGAAAAATTTAAATGGATGTATGACATTAATACAGGTATAAAGTTGTTAATTAATTTTATTTACGTTCAAAATATGTATACTTATATCATATTCATAATTTCTAGGTTTGATTCTACGAGCATTTTTATATCGGTAGACCAGTCTCCCGTATTTATACCGACGATGGTGTCTTCCCGTCAGCATTACGGTAGACTACGGTTGCAACAAATCTCGCACACTGTGAACACCGTTTTCTCTATATATCGATGCCAATTTGATTCACTAAAGTATACGAGGTAAAATATATATCTTTACTATGAAGATGATCAAGTCAATATGTTTATTATCTTATAATTTTCTTTAACATCAAATAGGTAAATAGCTACCGTACCGGCTTGATGAGCAGAATCCTTCTGAGATACAAACAACATCCTTCAACCATAGTCTCCATAATTTCTTCATAATATTCCATGGTGATATAATATACTATCCAGCTGATCATGTTATGCGACAATTCTAGATGAAACAACACATTCCTGACGAGACACCATGTTTAAACCGTAATAGAGGCAATGCAATGGTAGGAGCACGCAAATTGATTCCTGGATAGAATTCTAGATTTGAAACACATAACTTGGTACATTTGTCTGAAATGATGAACACTATGTCAGATGGTAAGTTTAACAAAATAAAATTCTAAAAATTATACGAAATTATATGCTCATATTTGTTTAAATGGTGTAGCATTAGGTGATATTGCATATAGATTTGGTAGGGAGCTCCTCTTATCAGTAAAAGATCCTACCAATATGAGGAGCCTCGATTCCAACATCGGGCCATAAATGATTCTAGTTTGCGTGGATTTTATGAACATGTAGTTGGAAAGGTACGTCATTTTTATATGTAAATGTATGTCTCTATAGTACTTATTTATATGAATTAATTGAATTCCAGTCAATATTTTAACTGCCATGTTTGTGGCAAACATACCAAATCGTCATTCAGATAGAGACTCCTACGACACAACAGTATAAGCATTTTTTGATAGTATGGAAGAATTTCCAGTTCTCCCGAATCCTCCGTTACATATTCCATCTGATTATCCTCAAGGGTTTGTTAGGCAACGACAAGCACGTCCCCGTAGGAAGTATACCAATATTTGGCATGTGGATAGCCCGCCTCAACAAGATGACGAAGTCCCATCAGGGGGCTGACGAAAGAACTTCTCAGTGGGCTAGCCAAGTAACTTCTCATTGGATTGGTGAGGGAACTTCTCAATAGGCTAGTCAAGGCACTTCTTAGGGGCTCTTCCAGTTAGTGGCTCCAGCAAACTTCTCACTGGCCTTATGAGGAAACTTCTCAGTAGGCTGCTGAGGGGACTAGTGGGATAGCATATTCTCCTCCGGACTTCTCAATTATACGCAGATCATGATGACTCCATCAGCACCGATGCCTACTAACATGAGGACCCAAGGAGGAGGTGGTGATGTAGCTCCCCTTCCCGAAATTTTTTGAAATATTTTATTTATTAATTAATTATTTAAAGGGTGATTATTAGATTTATAATAATTAATTAGTTTTATTATTTTATTAGTTTGTGGTGATTAATAAATTTTATATTACTGAATCGATATTCTATTGGAAAAATTTTTATATTATTTATTGATGTAATTTTGGATAAATATAGGGTATTGGAATTATATAGATTGTACTTGGAATTATACAAATATTATATATATGTGCATGTATATATACAAGTGTATATAAATATACGTGAGTATGGATATATCTATATATATTAAATATATGTGTTTATGACTATATAAATATATATATAAATAGTGAATGTTTGTGTAAATATAAATATAGTATATTAAATCTATAGGTATTATATGAATTGTGAATATAAATGATATAAATATATAGGTATATATATATATATATATATCTTATATTATATATATATATATATTATATAAAATAAAAAAAAATAAAATATAGATTATATATATATATATATATTATATATATATATATATATATTCTATATA
>JANAVB010035802.1:0-22500 GCA_029216955.1 Iris pallida
ACGGATTCAGTTTGAGGAGAGAAACTCACGGTATGTCCAGTTTTGGATTTCGAGGAGCCGTACAAAATCGTCCGTTTGAGACAAACATCCGAAGGGCCCGCCAAAAAGGGGTTCCGATTCGACCTTCTCAGAATCGAACCAAAACTTGGCACAGGACCAAAATTTTGATTCGGACTGTTGGCGCAAGTTTCATCTCGAATCGATGACTGTACATGAAGTTAGGGCAGAGTTTGTAAATTGGTGATACGGGGGTATCTCGACGGATATGGACTGATTTTGCCGCGCCACACACGAAAACTGAGCCCCGTCAGTTCCCACACATCGGCAACGTCCATACGCGCCTTTCGATCCTATAGAGCGCGACCACGTTGCCCGGTTTGTCGGGGCCACGCCGTATCAGGAAAATTTATAAATTTTTTAATATTTTGAAAACAATAATTTTGTCAATTTCAATCATAAATTACTTGCTGTATAATGATCAAAAATCCGATCTAAAAGATGTGGTTTCATTCTTGGTTATATTGTTAATGACTGTCTTTAATTGGTTTGTTGAAACTCTCAGTATTTGGGACAAAATTCGGCTTCCAAGTCATGGGTTGGGACTGCTCTAAAACTGTTCTATTCCGACAGTTTTTTCGGGAACTTTGGTTCGAGTTCCCGAGAAATATATAGGGTTTAGCTCTGTTCTAACATAAGGGGTTTAGAGAGGGTTAGATAGGCTCTATGTAGGATTCGACGAAATCGAAATTAGTCGAGTATGATGGAAGAACACGAGGGGGAAGTTGGCGTACCTGCGGTCGAGGAAAACGGAGTAACTCCATTTTTGGGTCGGCCCGGCGGTGTTCAGGCGACGGCGGCCGGTCGTCGGCGGCGGGATGGCGGCGCCTGAGCGAGCGGATCACGCTGGAGTCGCTCCTCAAGTTCGACGAGGTCGTTGCTAGGGTTTCGGGGGTTCTCGACATATATATATAACAGAGTATATATAACTCTATACTGCGGGGGCCAACCGGCTGGGTGTAAGCCAGTGGGCCGGTCATTAGTTGATGTCCCCTTCGGGGAACAGTGAGTTGTTATATTTTTTCTTCTTTCAGAGACCTGAGTCTCTGTTTTGTTGCTTGTGGAAAAAGGGTAGATGGCCGAGCGGCCTGTGAGGAAAACAATGTTCCATGCTTCTTTTTCCTTTTTTTTCTTTTTCTTTTGTTTTCCTATCTACTCCTATGTATATTTATATACATATAATAAATAAAATATTGAGTTAGTATATAAGAAAATATATTCCTATAAAAATTTTAATGCACTTTTATATTAGTACTATTTAATTATTACTATTAATAAATCATTCTAGCATTAAAAAATACTAAAATAATTTAGAAATAAAATTTAACCATATGTTATATACAAGGAAATATTCAGTATTATCATATAGTAAAAAAAATTTATTTATCTAATCATAAAAGACTTAAAAATCTCTTACCCTAATAATATTATATAATAATATTTGTAAATAGTTATTAAAAGGTATTTTATATACACATTTAAGTATGAAATCTATCATTAATATTATACAACAAAAATAAACCATTAATTTACAAATCATTCTAAAATAGTAAAAATTCAATTTAAGCGAGAAAAAAATACCCAAAAATTTGGGGGTTTACATGTGGAGCATAGCATCGTTACATATTTCGTGTCGATACTTTCGTGTCGAGCACGTCGGCTCCAGTAAATTAAGGCGAGTATATTCTCTGATAATTTTTTGTTTATGGTATTTTCTACGTTTCGTATATTTAGTGTAGATATCCTTGATTTCTTGACACATTGGTTACACGGATTGGTATTTTTGGATCCCGTCAGATATGTTCTTTCCGTGTATTGGTATACCATGTGCAAGCCCCGTGATTATTCTTGTGCATTGTATAGACATTGATTCCTAAGAAGGCTCGCAACCTTCTCAGAGTATCCGGTGTCATAGCATACCATGGTTGTATCTACTGTACCATTCGAGGACAGAGAGTAGTAGTGTAGATATGTGATCATACCCTTCCCGTGATGATATTGTTTTCCCGTGAGTGTTAATTATACACGACACATATGATTAACTAGACCATATATTCCCGTACAAGTTCCTAAGCCGATCATATATTGAAACTAGTACTCACTCACATAATAGTTAATTTTTTATTACTATACATGATGATTCCTGTTCTTCTATTTATTTATAGTATTTCCATATATGTTACATTTCATGTACATGTCATTTTATTTCGTATATTCTCTCTATTTACTGTTACATAGTATTTATCATTTACTGAAACTGTTGTTAGGATGTACTTTGCTCCAATCCTGACTAGATAACTATTTTTGAGGTAATATTATGCACCACATCCTGGACTTCATTATGATAGATCTCGATGTACCTTTGAACGTGAGTTGACCTCTAGAGAGCTCTAGTGTAACCACAACTTTCCTAGAACATGAGTATTTGACTTTTTTCTAATTGTTGTTATTAGTGTTATTTTATATTATATCTTGAGTGGTATTCAAAACTAAACTTTATTTTTTTTTATTAAAAATAATTAATATAGTGTATGTGATACTTTGAATATGGATAATGGTTAGCCTTTGACTAGAATAGTGGTTCGTGATCCTAGAAGACCCAAATCAACTTGACATGACCACCCAACTAGATGATTAGGACTAGCCTAAATGAAGTTTAGTTAGTCTCTAGCTAGATTAGAAGATTTAGTTAGGAAACTTGACTAAACACCTAATTAGTAAGAGAGGTTTAATCCCTAACTTGTCATGACATTAAGAGGGGCTTAGTGGACATTCCTCCTTAACCAAAACCCTAAATGAAGCCCTCTATGGCAGCCCACTTCCCTTATAAAGCCCCACTTCGTCTTCTTCCTCCTCATTTCACTCCAAACCATAACCCTAATTAGAGGCTTCTTTCCCAATTGCTCCTACCACCAAATTTTCTTCAAATTCTCTCAAATTTGTCTCATTCTTTCCTCTTGGAGAGGAAAAAGGCTCTATTGGCAAGCTTGGAGGGATTAGAGCACTTGGAGCTTGAAGGACTTTGAATCTTGGATCCATTTTCATTGGAAATCTATCTCTTAATTGGTATGAGCTTTCTAACCCATTAATTTCCACCCAATTAGTATAGAGGAATTCTTTAGGGACCCCCATGCATTAGATTTGCCATGGAGAGGAGTTTTGACTCATTTTTCTCTCATTTGGAGATTTTTTCCTTTGTTTTTGAACCATTTGGGAGAAATCCGAGAATAGATTTTTAGGATTTGTGAAATAGGTTTGTTAGGCTCTAATTGTGGTTTAGAACATGTAGGTGAGCCTTGGGTCAAGTTTGGATTCAATTGGAGTGCGTATCATGCACGTGTCATAACGTGTCTCGATACGCACGTCAAGTGTTTGACAAAATGATCGAAAGAGCACCTCATTGCTCTAATTTCAGTTTTGACATAAATATTGTGTGTACATTGCAATAGATTCACATTGGTAGGTGTGCCTAACAATTTGTGAATTTTTTAGAATAGTATCATGGATTTGGGGGCTTGTATTTGAGTATACTGTGCAGTCCAAATTATGTCATTTGTTCAGTCTTTATTGCCATCATGTAGCTCAGTCCCCTATTACATAATTGCTCGACTCAAACATCTACATTCAGTCCCATGCATTTTGTTCAGTCCTTGCTTAATTCATTATATGATGATGTTCAGTTCCAACTAAAACATTTGTTCAGTCTCTGATACAAGGGCAGACCCTAATTTACTTGTTTAAGTTTCGCTAGTATTGGTATCTCTGTTCAGCCATGCATTACCTAATTGAGGCATGTATCCATTATGATACTTTGCGACTGTGTCATTGAATGGAGATATGAAGATTTCCCTGATAGTTCAGTCCTTGAATTTAGGATCAGTCAAACTCTAATTGATCTGTCTTAATGTTTGGTTGTTCTGTCCATTTGTATTCTAATGATATCAGTCTATGCCACAGTTTATCCCTTACACTAACTGTTCAGTCACATTTTAGTCAATCCCTTGATATTAAATTGTCCATTGTTAGTTTATTCATTACCATGCGTCATTAGTTCAACCCATGGTATATAAGAAGGAACGTTTGGTCAGTCCCATTTCATACATGTTCAGTCCATATCTATGTTCAGTTTTTAAACCCAATGTATTGTATCAGTCCTTATATTGTTGCTAAAATTGTACCGATACTTGTATCAGTGATAGGGGTTTCTCTAGTCCATCTTGGTTTGGTTTCAAATTGCCCAATTCCTATCATTATATGCTTCAGTCCATACTTCATATAGTAAAGCCAAATGTGAGTAAACTTGTTTCAACTTTAACCTTGCTTGATTTCTGCCCATATCTCACTGTATCAGTGGTATTACTAAGTTTCAGTTCATACCCTTATGTTCAGTCCTTTGCCATTGTAGAGGTTCAATCCCTACCCCCACATTGTCAGTCTCTTTTCACTGAGTATGTTGAATTTGATGAATGGGAGCTTACATTTACCCTATGTTTCAGTCTATCCAAATAGCCCAGTCCCATCCCTATGGATTCAGTCCCTTTGATAATCTTAGTATCAGTCCATCTTCAACTTAGGTTCAGTTTTGCCATGTTTAGTTCAGTCCTTTGATACTTATCAGTTTAGATAGGAGTGGGGTTAATGTAGAAAGAAGAAAGGGAAGAGTTATATATATGTATCAGTGTTTAGGGGGGGGCTCGGATATTGGACTGGTAGGTGTTCAGTCCATTATACTTTTTACTCAGTTCATTAATATGATATGTTCAGTCCACCTTGTACAGTCCAAGGATATTTCCTTAGTATCAGTCCATGTCTTAGTGAGTTCAGTCCTTGTTTGATCCCCTTTGTATCAGTCCACCCTTACGCCTTAATATTAGTTATCAACTCAGTTGTTCAGTCTAACCCTACCTTGTATTGGCAGTGTATACCTGGAAATAGACTTTGGTTTAGTCCTTTTTCCTTGTTCAGTATTCAGTTGATGATTGCATCAGTTTAAGAAGAGAGGGCATATGCCCCATGCCTCTGCAAAGCAGACCATTAGGACGGTTCACGTGTGTGATTGGTATCCTTGAATGAGATGAGGGGAGGATGTTAGAAACAAGGCAGTAGCAATGGCTACATGATCAAGTGTATGTTTGATCTTGAGTATCAGGCTTCCCATTCATAATGTTCAGTTCCCTACATTTAATTTTAGTCCCAGTTTCTTAGGGTATCAGTCACAGTTGAGTAGCTATGCATATTTACTATTGTTCAGGCCACTGTTTGTGACCAATTCAGTCCTGCAATATATATATATATTGGAACTAGTAAATTGTTTCTGGAATCGCTCCACTAGGATTCGAACTCCTACCACGACCACTCGGCCATATATATATATATATATATATATATATATATATATATATATATATATATCCCCTTCATATTACACTTTACTTTAGGTGTCAATCCTCTTTACATTTGATCTTACCCATTTCATGTTATTACCAATCCCTTGTATAACCCTTATCATTTGCAAGGAAGGAGAGTACCTTACCTATATTAGAATACAGCTCTTACCTATTAGAGTTTCAGTCCATATTAAATATCTATTATTTCAATCCTAAATTGGACCGTTCAGTCCCATTTTTCCCTAATGTACAGTCTTCCCTATCTAAGGTCTAGTCTATGGATATTATATACCAATCCTAGTTACTTTTGTTCAATTTCTCAATATGTTAAATCTAGGAAAGGAATATAGTCTTGATACCACTTTAGCACCAACACTGTATAGTCTAACTTAGCCAATATCCTAGATATTGACAACTAGACCAAGGTTGACCCAGAGTTGACAATTTGACCTAGTTTGACTAGTATTGACCCAAATTGACTTCATTGACCTAGAAAAGGCCTAGAAGCATGTAATAAATACATTTAAATGCACTATGTACTTTAAATAACTCCGTATATCTCAAATATAGGTCTGTGTGACACCACTTTGGGCATCAATCCTCATCCATTGCTCTGGATCGCAGGCAAGTATATTTTCTGATATTTTTTATTATTTGATGATCATTATGATTCAGCTTCTAGTATAGAATTATTTGATCCTCTGACATAACACGGATTGGTACTTTTGGATTTATTAACTTACGACACATGTATTATTCTTGTCTGGCCCTTAATTCTGGAATCACTCACTGGAACCACCTACTGGAAATACCTACTGGCACTACTTACTTTCTGGCTAGACTTGTACTTGATTTATGTGTCGGGATATAGATTTACTTGTACTTGTTAGGGCGGAAAAATACTCGAGTAGACATGTAAACATTCCCAATCATACTGGAATCACCCCTACTGGAAAGATAGCCATCACCTCTAGGCCAAGCGTGTGACGTGTCGTATTCACTATTGGTCTAATCTGGAAAGATAGACGTCGCACGTTTGTCAAGCGTGCGATGTGTCTTATTTACCCCTAGTTGTTTTACATTTCGAAAGCGATATTTCAAAATACACTTGTTTAGTATCTTTTACTGGATTCACGCTAGACTCACATTGTATTGTCTGGACTCACATCATATTTTTAGTTCGGATATCTCTATTTACAGTTTTCATTACCATGTTCTTCCGATTTTCGTATTTACATTCCTTGTACATTAGTTAAACTGTTGTTCTATTTCGTTTCCTGTCTCAATCTTTTCATGTTCATCTAGTATTACTTTCTATAACTATTTTATAGTCTCTGTCATTTATTTGGAATTGCTAGAGGAGATGTGCTCGTTCCATCTTGATTGGATTATTTTTTAGATGATTGCTCAGGGGATCTGTGTCCCGCTTACTACGGATCCGATGAAGGGATAGCTACCATGGGTCCGAATTCTCAGGAGTGATTACCAAGAGACCTAGTTCTAGTTTTGACTTGTTTTAGATTCTCTGTTAGAACTTTTGAGTTGTAATAATGGATATTTTGTTATTATATTTGATACTTGGATTTGATATTGTATTAGAGTTGTTGATTTGTCTTTGTAGATATTTAGACTTCTTTGATATCTTATCGTGCTTTAGATTGTGATTGTATTTATCATATCATTATACTTGTCCTCCACTTGGAGTTGAGAGATCTATGACAAGTACATTATATTTAGGTGAGATTGTTAGTTACTGACCTAGACATCATTCAACCATTGATGTTGCAGCGTAGGCTAGATGCTGTCACGCACTCGTACCCCTACACCAGTGCGGGTGTGACATCTAGGCCATATTCTTATTTAGATTATGTCTAGTTCATCGGATATGTCTCCGATATATTTCTTGAAATGTATGATCATTTTATATATTCTATTATTGTCTTTCTTTCATATCTTCCTTAGTTGTATGTGATTTGAGTATATATTTTTTTAATGGATTATAGAACTGTTGAGATATTTTACTGGTAGTTGATAGCGTTCTACCATCGGTACTGCGGCGTAGGCTGGGCATGGCCCACATATTCGTGCCCGAATATCTGGGTGCGGATCATGATATATTTTTATGGTGGCCTATGCAGGTTAGTTTTTGCAATTGGTACAAAGTCTTGATAGTACTTAGGCTTAGCCGTACTACTGCGAGCCTGCCTTAGGATAAGGATTTTAGAGTCATAGAATATTTTAGGATGTTTGGTACTCAATCACATACTAGGAACTCTTGATATATTCTAGGAATGACCCCTAAAAATCTTACTCCGAAACTCTCTTGAGCCTATTTTCAATTGCTTTTGCTCATCCTGACTTTTGAATATATATCCGTTGTCGAACGTTATTCTTGCATTAAGATGAGTTTTACTAACTCTAGAAGGAACAACAGAGTAGAAATTGAACTTATAACCATTTGGGTTGAGAAGAGGAACTGATTAGTCAACTCTTACATATGAAGGTCAAGAATTATTTCAGATATATTCAAGGGACTTGAATTTTGACGAAGATATTACAATTGAGACTTTAGGGTTTGTTGAAATAGGCTTGAGAAATAAACGGAAAGCCACAAAGGAACTCAGAGAAACTGAACGAGGATTGCATAAACAAGCTAGAAATTACAATAAGTGTACTATAATTGAGGATAGTATTGTATGGACTTGTGACAAAAAATTATTAAGGAGGAGATATATATAACTTTTACAGTGGTAAGAGCCATTGAAGGAGATACTAAATTGTCTTCCTTGCTTGAGTAGCCAAGAAAGTGGCAATAGTTACGAATATTCTACAAGGAAGGAGTTCCAAAAATTATAAGGAATAACTGAGACAAATATGGTAGAAGGGTTGGTATAGATTTATAGGAATGATGACTGAGAATTGGGTTAGGGACTTAGGGTTTATAACTTATTTGGAGGATTTGACAAAGCAAGAGGGGTCACATAAGACTTGGAACCAATTATGAATAATTACGGAAGGATGATTCAACAAGTGAATCTAAGCTCTGTGAACAATATTGGAAGTTGGTTAGAAAGATAAAGGATAATTTTGGAAATTTTATGATCCCATTATTAGGAAATTTCAGTGACATGGAGTTAACAATAGTAGATGATAGGAGTGATGCAAATTTTTTAATATTAGAGGGCTCTGACAATCCAG
Organism: Iris pallida; assembly: GCA_029216955.1. Classification (NCBI taxonomy): domain Eukaryota; kingdom Viridiplantae; phylum Streptophyta; class Magnoliopsida; order Asparagales; family Iridaceae; genus Iris; species Iris pallida. The sequence continues at coordinate 8,643 of JANAVB010035802.1, forward strand.
ACATGGAAGTTTAGAAGAATTTACATATTGGATCAAGAAAGTTGGGGAAGAAGATTGGACAACAAATTTACCAGTAGTTGATAATTAGTGACGTGGAGTCACGAAGAGGGATTGGTGAGAGAACTGATATTTAATACCAAAGTAAACAACTTGGGGGTTGAAATTGATTTGTTGATATGGATAAATGCAAGAAAGGAAAGGACAACAACTTCGTTATGACTAGATGAGCAAAAGCAAATTCCTAATCTCATTTTCTTTATCTTGTTATTTTTGTCCTACTTACACCCATCAAACTACCTCATATCCAAAATGTTAGCTACACTTTAAAATATATTAAGTTTTCGTATCTCTTTACTTGGGAAAGGCTAGAAAAATATCGTAATCATCTCGCTCAGAAAGGACAAAATTATCATGTGGTAATCCTGGTAGGAATACAAATGATGGACATTGAGATAAATTAGTGGGAGAAGGATGTGACTGAGATTGGTAACAAAATCAAAAGAGCGGTAGTATTAAGTTGGAAATGACTACACTTAGAGGATTATTTTGAGTATGGATTACTTCATGTAAGAAAGAACATAGGAGGATTTCAAGATAGAATAATGGATTATACCGAAACAGGTGGAAACTATAGATATACCGGAGTTGGATTCTTAAAACTAATGAGGATATTCAAGGAAGATTTGAGAAAACTTGGATGTTTTTAAGTTACTGAATCTTGAGAAATTTCATTATCGAATAAAGGTTATGATACTGAAATTAGGAATTCCAGGTTCATGGGAGAAGAGATTATAGCGTAGAGATGGTACAAAATTGAATAAAGGATTGATAGAAGAATGACTAAGAACCGGTAAAACACAAACTTTTGGAATTATAGAAACTTTAGAGACTTTTATGGGACTCCTAAATTTTAAGAAGGATAACAATTGAAGGTATAAGATTAGAGGATATGTGAAGGTGGAAGAAAAAAATGTATTTGGTAGTGGAATTATATTTAGGAAGTACGAGGGGTATAAATTTGAATAATGTTCAAGAATTTTATAAACCCTAATTCAGGGATTTCGGATCCAAATTAAAACAAGATGGAGGACTTTGGACTTTCAAGTTGACTAAGTTGATAACGGGAGTAAAAGAATTGAGGAGTTATAACAAGAGTATGTTTTATGAGTAGTATCTTTCAAATAAAGGCCAAGCCAACAGTATTTAAAAGAGTTTAATCTTCATGATTGAAGATTATGATTTATGTAGTAGTACATCTGGAGTTCGGATAACCTCCGCAGTAATTGAAAAAAGGTGAGATAATGCCTTGACTTTCCTTCTGCATATCCTATATTTTGATTTTCTATCCTAATATAAGATATTTGACTTCCCTATCCTTGAATCATTCCTTGAATTCAATATCGCTAAATTTTTTATCCACTCTGATCGTGACCAATCAATTGTTGATTATCCCCTATCGCACCAACATTCTTGATTCTTGACTATACTTAAATGATTGTAAATCTAGTCGTGACCTAGATTTTCATCCCTTGGTTGCTCGTGCTCAGATTTCGATTTTGTTCTTCATCGTAGCTAAATCCTGTTTTAATTAAGGATTGATTGACCTTATCTTACCGCGTCAAAATTTTAATTATGATCGTGTTTGGATTTCAATGCTATTTTCGATCATGCCTATAAGACTCAACTTCAAATCTTGATCATGCCAAAATTTTATCTTGGTCATACTAAGTCTTGATTTTGATCATACCTGTGCGACTTTAAATATGAATCTTATCGAGCCTAGATTCTATCGATCGTACTGTACATAAATTTGATTCCATCTTGATCATAACCAAAACTATATAAATTATATTTAGTCGTGACTTCAGTCGTACCTAAATACCTTGAATTTTTATTCTAAATCGTGCCTAATCGATTTGACCATACTTCGACCTTATCATTGATCGTGCTAATATGACTAAGTCGTGCGAAGATTTTGATCTAATTATTCTTTATCGTGCTAAGACATCATTCTTCGTGATTGTGCCTAAGGTTTTGACTATACTTTCCTTCACATTTAAATCTTCGGCTAGCCACTTCTATCTTAAATTTCGACAAAATTTCTTTAAGAATGGTAGATTTGTAACCTTCGTTGACCGAATTCTAGAAATTTTCTAAATTTTTAATTTTTCAATTTTCTAAATCTTTCTAAATCTTTAAATCACAAATTTTAATTTTGAAATTAGCTATATGGAATATATTTTCTATCGCGATATGCTATAGATTTATTATCGTGTTATTGGCTTTTCGAAACAGTTTATTGAAAATTTTATAGTTTTGGGCTTATATAGCCTAGTAAAAAAAATAGTTATTTTGAACCTTAATTAATATGGACTAGATTCATATATAAAAAATACTTTAAAATTTTATATTAGCTATTAAGCCTATTGGATTTCAAATGGTTTGGGGCCTAAAGGCCTAAAGAATAACTAGTACTATATATTTTTTAACTGATTTTGTATATGAGCTTGAGCTCGTTAATTATCCAATAATATATGATATTCTGGGCCAGGATTAATTTTATATAAAAATATTTTGGTTTGTTATTTGATTTAATTACAAAGGAATATTCTCTGGAAATTGGTTTTTATTGGGCTAATGGCCCAATTCATGGGAGACCTTCTTGGAAACCTCACATGTTTGGGTACATGTCTCACCATTATTTAATAGGGACTCCCATTCCTTATTCACACATTTTCTAAAGCATTCCAAAGAGCATCGTGTTCCTGTCCCTGTCCATCCATTTTATTTCATTTTTAATTTATATTTACATTGTCCTATCCCGTGTCTGACACACCAAACATCGAATCTCGTGTCCGTCGACAAGTCGACACGGTAGTATATCGACTCACCCTCTCCCCTTCTTGTCTCCTCTTCGTCGTCATGATCCTGTCCGACCGCTACTACTATCCTCTCTACACTGAACCATCCGACACCACTCCTCCTCTCCCTGGCCGTGTGTTGACCCCCGTCCATCATCGTAGTCGGCCACCGTCCGCCTCTGTATCCGCTTATACCGCTATTATTCCCATTTTCGGCGAGCCTCGGCCACGAACCACTGTGCCACCAACGGATCTGCCAGCTCCAGATCTGGCCTTCCCCAACACCCTCACCTAACTCCACTTCTCCTCTCATGTGCCACCCTCGTCGGCGGCCATCTGTCCCCGTAGCCCCCTGCCAGACCCAAATCCAGATCCAAATCTTCTCCAAAGCCACAATCGCTCCCGACCACCTCTCCCATTCACCACCATAACCTCACCATCATCACACCCTGACCTCGGCCTAGCTCGGCCAGCCAACCATCCCCATCATCATACAATTGCCACCTCCACGCCACCACCACGATCACCAAGCAACATCACATCACACCCACCATCATCTGCACCACCACCATAGAACACCAAAGAGAGGAAGAGATAGAGCCGACTGACCTAACGCTGCGCCGCCGCCAGCTTCTTGTCGAACCGGGCGTTTCGGTCGTCGTGCCGGGCCACTAGCGACTCCTCGCTGTCTACCTCTTCGCCACTCCTCCAGCTCTGGGGCGCCACCGCCCGGCCTCGCCATAGCCGGTTGACTCGACTTCATCCGTCCACCGATGGGTGAGACCCCCCTTCTTCTCTCCTTCTCCCCTTCGTTTGATTTGGGTTAATCTAGAATTAGAAATTTATGGATCAGCTAACCTCCTTATCTCTTTTTATTATGTTGGGAATTTAGGGATTTCTTGGGAATAGCAGATCCCTGTCTGTGTATTTTGTGGTATTTATTATTATCCTTAATAACCTATTAATTAACACTATCATTATTATGATTAGGGTTTTGCACTGCTTGGGTTGGGCTTGGAATTCTAATGGAATTTATATATATTTACATATTAAATTAGTTTGTGCTGATTTGGGTAATGGGCTGGGTTAGCCATTTGATAATATTTATTAAATGTTATTGCTTAATAGCCCAATTAATTGCTCTTCTATTTTGGGCTGGGCTTCTACCCTTATATTCATCTATGTATTCATGCAAATATGTTTGTATATTAAAATATATATATATATATATATATATATATATATATATATATATATATTATATATATATATATATAATATGTATGTATGTATGTATGTATGTATGTATGTATGTATGTATGTATGTATGTATTTTGTACATATATAAATATTATAAATAGTAGGCTTGTCAATATTTGGGCCTAGAGTATTTGGGTTATGGGTTTTAATGCCCTAAATGTATTTGTATATTATTTTTATCTATTTTAAATATGACTTCTTGGCCAAAAATTGTATTTGGCAAATTAGGGATTTTAGTACTAGAATGATTTCCTATATTTTGATATATGTCTAAAAATGTTATAAATGTTTTCAAGAATAATTATATCTATTTAGTATTGCCTTTCCCTTTAAATTACTAGTCGCGACTGTTCGACATGACAAAAGGTTGAACGAACTTTTTGTATTATGAACGTAAAAAAGAGTACAATCGATTCTTATGCGAAGAAATCTAAGAACAAAAGTTTATGGGAAAGTGTGACGGTGGAGATCGAGCACTGCAGCGGCTCCTTTACTCCGTTGACGATCCGATGATGATATGAAACTTGCTCTGACTTTCTGGTGCCTTCGATGGAACTCTAGGGTTGCCGATCAGGAGGACGCCGAAGTTGAAGATTTTAATAATTTTGTGGATCTTCTTCTCCTTGTCGATCATGTTGTTGGAGGAAAACCTCTCCTATTTATAGGGGAAAGGGGCACATATACGATGTGCATTAGGGTTTCGAGATATGAAGGAATCTGCCGTCCTTGCACGGTGTGGGCTTCTATGGCGCTGACACGTGGCGGATGTTGAGATTCCCCTCAAACGACATCTATAGTGGTTATCAAAATAACCGAAGGAGGTGACACGTGGCGCGTGTCGATTTGCTTGTTCGGATGTAGCCGAGGAAATCTTCGAATTTTATCTCAGATTTGGATTCTGTGTAATCTTCGTCCGATATTTAAATCAATCTGCATTTATCAACTTGATCAATCTTAATCCTATCTTTGAGAGAGACGGTTTAAACGAACCGATTGGGTGGGACCATGTCGTCTGTACTTCAGGTAAGACTGGCTGCGCTTCTGGGGCGATGAGTAGACTGTGCTACTGGAGACGATAGAACCTCTGTGCTTTATGGCGACAAGTGGACTATGTTTCGAAGACAACGGGGCCTCTGTGCTTTTATGGGCAACGAGTAGGCTGTGTTTCGGGTAAAGTCACTGTGCTTTAGGGCGGCGAGTAGGTGCGCCTTCAGATAGACCATTTTACTGTGCTTTTAAATAGCAGTCGGGCTTTTGCTAGAGGCAAACGGTGTCTCCCAAGTCTCTGACGAAAGGTAGTTAAGCTTTTGGGTCGGAGCAGAGTGTTGCGCCATTGGAGTTGAGGTGGTGTGAAAACATCACCAGTCTACGCCTAAGGTTGGCGCAGGAATGTAGCTACGCCTCTAGATTGAAGGCATTGGCTTTGAAGTCTTCTTTTAAAGAGCAATGAATGACCGCTCCTTAATGAACGACTCCTTCTTAATTGCCACCGTTACTTGGAAAATTTCAAGGGGTCCTAGGATAGTCTAGGACTTAGTCGAATGATCTTTATTTAATGAGGTTCATCGTGCTGAGTCCTAGTTTCATCCCTTTAATGTTGGAATTTTGACTGTCTGTCATATAGCCTGTGTTTTGGACCACTCACGTCCTATATAATGGGGAGTTTCTTCTGAAGAGTCACGTATTCTTCTTCTTGTCCTTCAACACCATGTTGGATCCAGACTTAGCTCCCTTGTAGACTCCTCTAGGCTTTGCTGAATCTGTAATCGATCCTTTGTATAAGAAGTAGGATTAGTCTTTTACATATAGCCTTGATGAATCTGTACTAGATCTTTGTAGGCATAATTATAACATAACTTCTTTCAGTATCTTCTGTTGTCTTTTTAATACTCGATCTGTGCCTTTGTACCATCTGTACTATAGTGGAAGAATATTATCAGCCGAGATTTTTCATGCTTCTACAACGACTATTATAGTTGTTTCCTATTTTTTGATTCGATAATCGTGCCAACTCTGATTTTGGGCTTCTATATACCAAACTAGGCTATTTGGACTATTTTGGACTTAATAGAACCGTCTGTACCGTCGTTTTGGTCCATCTTATTGAGCATAGCATCGTTACCTATTCCGTGTCGATACGTTCGTGTCATGCACGTCAACTCCAGTAAATTGAGGCAAGTATATTCTCTGATAATTTATCGTTTATGGTATTTCTATGTTTCGTGTATTGAGTGTAGATATCCTTGATTTCTTGACACATTGGTTACACGGATTGATATTTCCTTATCCCGTCATGAGATGTTATTTTCGTGTATTGGTATACCCTATCCAAGTCCCGTGATTGTTCTTGTGCATTGTATAGGCATCGATTCCTGAGAAGGCTCGCGACCTTCTCACAGTATCCTGTGTCATAACGTATCATGGTTGGATCCACTGTACCAGTCGGGGGCAAAGAGTAATAGTGTAGATATGTGATCATATCATTCCCTTGCATGATATTGTTTTCCCGTGAGTGTTAATCATACACCGCACGTATGATTAACCAGGCCATAAATTCATGTGCAAGTTCCTAAGCCGATAACATATTTACTAGTACTCACTCACATATATAGTTATTTTCTGATTATTGTACATGATAATTTCTCTTCTTCTGTTTATTTATAGTATTTTCATACATGTTACATTTCATGTACATATCATTTTATCTTGTATATTCTTTCTATTTACTGTTACATACTCTTTATCATTTACTAGAACTGTTGTTATGGATGTACTTTGCTCCAATCCTGACTGGATAACTATTTTTTAGGTAATGTTATGCCCCACACCCTGGATTTCATGATGATAGGTCTCGATGTACCTTTGATCGTGAGTTGACCTCTGGAGTGCTCTAGGCCATATTCTTATTTAGATCTATGTCTTGTTCATCGGATATATCTCTGATACATTTCTTGAAATGTATGATCATTTTATAAATTCTATTGTTGTCTTTCTTTCATATCTTCCTTAGTTGTATGTGATTTATGTACATGTAGTTTTAGTGGATCATAGAACTGTTGAGATATTTTACTGGTTGACAGCGTTCTACCGCCGATACTGTAACATAGGCTGGGCGTGGCCCATGTACTCGTGCCCGAATATCCGGGTGCGGGTCGTGACAGGAGATACGGGCCTGATTACCCTTACTGTTCCTGCTGGCCTCTGACGTTCGAGGAACATTATGCTTTGAGGCCACTGCTGCCCAGAGCGGGGACTATGCTGATCATATTATAGCCAGAGTTTCCATGCATTGAAGGTTGGTTCTTAACTGCATATTTACATAGAATGTTAAGTGCCCTTTGGTTGATGTTTTGTCACTCATCATTTCGGTCATGGCGTGGGACAGTGTCTCATCACGGAATAGTATATCACATCTTATCCTCGTTTGGTTGTAGGTATGGCTCACTGTTTCAATGATGGGGTACAGGGTCATGTTGGAATTCGAATTAGTTTAATTTTACCTATGACTCTGTGACATATTTTAGATTCAGTTTATATGGTATATTTTTCTGTATCTTATTACGTCTTTCTGAGGACCTGGTGATCTCTCCAAGTTTAGATGTTCATGACTTTCCACAGGAACACCGGCCAAGATCAGATCCTTCCTTCTCTTCCGAAGAGGTCTTACTTTTAGATTATTCTTTAATGCTTGTGACAAATCACTTATTTGTTATTTATTTCTTCCTAGTTTAGTCGCTTGGTAGTGGATTTGTCTCCACCCAGCACTTTATTCATAAATATATTTCATATTTGATTAAATGATGCCATTGGTACATTATTTTCTTTATTTCTATGGATAAGATTTACTAAGCCCATGATTATCTATTTCCTGCATTTACAACTTACGTATATTTATTATGCGGCTGGTATATTACGTTTTATAGTCCTACGTATTTTGGGACTGAGGTGTTACAACTAGCCATGTTGTCTGATCACGAGCAGGTAAAAGATTGACAACTTGCAGAGTTACCCTCGGTATCGGAACAACATCATCTTGAACTTGTATTGCAGGAAAATTGCCAAATTAAAGAGAAACTAGTTTTGTAGTAACCTTCTTCTTATCAGTGTACAGTGTGATGGCTTTCAAATCTAAGAGCTGCTAGATATGGTGCTTCAATATGTAACAATCCTTAATAGGATGATGCACATATCGATGGTAGAAGTATTGAGGATCATTAGTCCATCCCACTTCATCTAGCCTATGAGGATCAAGAAGCTTCAACTTGTCACTTTTTATCAGGACATGGACGATGTCCAGTAGATGATCCTCGTTGAAACAGTATTGCGGATTAGGCTTCAGAGCAGCCATATCCTTCTGTTTATATTGGAAAGTTGTCGCTGATATATCCACAGTAAAGGATTTGTTCCCTTTGTTGTTGTCATGTCCTAGTCCAAAAATACGTAGTACTAGAAACGTATACATGCCAGTTGTATGTATACAAAGAATACCCTAATATATGGATCCTCACATACATACATAAGTTGTAATATAAGAGCTCCAACTCATGAATAGTCACATGCAATACTAATTCTCATCCACGACAACGAATAGAAGAAATAACTAATCAATTATATTAATTAAAATAAAGAATATAATATTTGCCAGGTGGAGACAAATCTACTACCGAGCGAATGTAAAGTATATAATAAAATAATTGTGTAAGCCCCCTGAATTTCAGGGTTTATTTTAAATTTTTCTGAATGAATTATTTTCGATGAACATTCTATTATTTAATTGTTTGTGATCATTAATGTTACTTTCCGTAACTTTGACTTCTGGAGCGTCAGGGATGCCAATCTCTGTAAACTCTCTTTACGAGTTTTGAAGTAGACAAGATTATCTTCGTTTTGATATATCATGTCCCCCCTAAACTCGTTCCCTTGTGCTCTTTTTGTATCGCGCAACTTCGGGTCAACTTAGACCAATTAATCGTTGAATAATTATTCCTACTTTTATCTTTGATCTTCGTTTGCACGTCACCGTGACTTTAATTTAGGAGCACCAGACCAGTCGTTTTCCTCAGAACCAACTTCTCATAAATGATCTACTCGAGACGCTCTTCACCCATGACCTTCGTGTCCCACTCAGACACTCTATTTTGTGCTTTATTTTCTTTGCACAATTTTCGGGTCAATTTAGGCCGATTAATTATCTATCGTAAAACCTGATTTATTTTCCAATTTAATTTCGGGACCCGACATCGATCCAACCTGTCAACCCGAAGTATGGACCTAGCCCACATGAAGCCTACTATCCGCATGAAACTTGTGTCCCATTTATTGGAGTCCCTGCATATTATTTATTTACCCGTGATCATAAATACGTATTTAATTTCATTATTGCAACCTGTCCGATTTTGACCGACCCGGCTCGATCGAACCCGAACCCAAGCTCCATATTGTCCTTCCATGATTATCCAAACACCCCACATAATTTCCTATTTTCCCTATTTTAAATATCTATTTTTCTCTCTCCACTTTATAAGTATCCTATATATATATATATTTTTTTTTTCCTATATATATATATATATATATATTTTTTTTTTTTTCCTATATATATATATATATATATATATATATATTATATATATATATATAAATATATATATATATATATATATATATATATATATATATATATATATATATATATATATATATATATATTAACAAACACCACCTCACCCCCTCCACCTCACAGCAGGAGCACCCCCTCTAAACCGATATCTCTCTCTCTCTTTTTCAAATATCTATTCTCACTCTCTCTCTCTCTCTCTCTTTCTATTAAACACACACACACTTACAAAAACACTCTTCCTCTCTCCTCCCAAACAACTCACAGCCCATCTCCCCCATGGCCGAACAACACCACCACCCTGGCCGAGCACCACCCACAGCCACCTCATTCTCCTTCTCCTCCTCCATTCTCTACCACCATTCTCCTCACCACCACCACCAACCATCATCATCACCACCATCATCATCATCAAGTTCACCACCATTACCATTGTTATCGTCACCACCACCCCTCACCATCTCCACCCCCGCACAACGGTCGCCGGGCCTCCGCCACCACCAGCGACCGCCGGCACATTTCATGTACAATTCTGTCATGTTCACATGTACTATCCTGTACTCTGACTCACTAGCCATTGTTAGTTCCTTACTTATAGTAGATATTTCTATTACAGTTCTCTCTCTGTTTACATACTGTATTCTTCAGCACCTGTATCTTACTTTACTGTATGATTATATTTTCTAACAAGCTATGAACTGTTGAGATGTACTGTACTCGCTCCTGTCCTGACTGGACCTGTTAAAAATATTACAGAGGACGAGGAGGAGGCCTGCCTGGATACTTACTACGGGGCAGCCTTAGATGACACTTGCGAGCTGGACCCTTAGGAGGACCCAGCTCTAGCTGGGGACATCACCCCCATTGCCTAGACTAGATTAGTTAGGCTTATCTTACTTTATGTAGTCTTGAGACATGTCTTAGCTAGACTTTATTCTGTTCTGAGTTGTATATATTATTTCATTCTGTATCTGAGACCATGTACTTCTGGATAATTGTTGGGATTATCTTAGACTACTTTTTCATCTATTGTTTTCCTTGAGTTCTATTTCAAATCATGCTATCTCTTCCTTAGTTGTGATTGAGTTTATTACTGCTATGTCACCCCCATTCGGGGAGTATAAACTGTTTAGATATATATATTCCTAGATGAATGTTGACCTAGGACAGCGTTCTACCGCCGACACTGCGGCGTAGGCTAGACGTACCCACGTCTCGTGCCCTTACTCTAGGGTGCGGGTCGTGACACTAGTGACGCCTTTATTATTCCCCCAGAGGACCCCATTCTGGATTCTGCCGGAGAATCGATCGGCCCTCCACCAGACCGACAAGTGGGATCAACATGTGATCAGCTTACCAATTCTAAGAATGAAAATGGGGCACCGACGAGGAAGGGATCAGCAGAGTCCATAACTATCCTTACCAGATCCGCCGCCAAGCGAAAAAAATAAACCCCCCTCAACTCCCTTAATGATTAACATCCTATCATGGAATGTTCGAGGGCTGGGGAATAAACCCACCATGCGGAGAATCATCAGCTTGAAGAAGATCCATAAGATAGACATCCTCATCATTCTTGAACCCAAAATTCCCTCCAAAAGATTAAAATCTATCCAACTGCAGCTTGGGCTACCCACGGCCATAGCTGACAGACACGACATTTGGATCCTTGGAACGAAAGATGTCAATATCGGGAGTATCTAGGAGACCCGAAAAGTCCTTTCATGCTGGTTAGATAACCCCTTGCTTCCTGAACGCACCATCATCTCGGCGATCCACGGCAGCTGTGACTACTTAGAGCGGAAACACCTCTGGAACGATCTCCTAGACATCCACCTTAATCACAATAATTCCCCTTGGCTTTGCATTGGAGACTTTAATGCCCTCACCTGTAGAGAGGAGAAAATTGGGGGCCGCCCTCCCATCCAGGCCATGCAAGACTTCAACAACTTCATTTTCAATGCCAATTTAGCAATGCTCCGGTTCACCGGCAACGGTTTCACCTGGTGCAATATGCAAGAAGGCAACCGCCGTCAGTATTCTCGTCTCGATAGAGCGCTCACAAACGTCCCCTGGCACGGAATGGGGATATCCACCAACTTGACCCATCTCAACTCCACTGAATTCGACCATGCCCCGCTGCTTGTGGAGATAAACGCTATCGATCTACCACACCACCGACGACAGCGGGAACATCATTACTGACCAAAAAGGCGTCCAAGCGGCCGCGACGGACTTCTATTCCAAACTATTCTCCAAAGAAATGGTCCACAAAGACAACGACTTCCTGGACCAAATCCCCGTACTGGTTAATGACGATGACAACGTCCAGCTCGAGCGTATCCCTACAGTCCAGGAGGTGCAAGAGGCAGTTTGGGATCTCAACGAGCATAGTACCCCCGGTCCGGACGGGTTCTCGAGACTCTTCTTTCGCAAATGCTGGGATATCATCAAGCAAGACATCACCGAAGCGGCCACCGCATTCTTCGAATGAGCCACGTACCCAAAATCTATCTCTAGTGCCAAGCTCATCCTCATCCCAAAAAAAGAGAACCCGGAGACCTTCCGCGACTTTCGGCCTATCAGTCTGTGTAATTTCATCATCAAGATAATATCCAAAATTATCGCTACCAGAATGGCAGGAATCCTTCCCAAGATCATCTCTTAGGAGCAGAGTGGATTTGTGCGTGGGAGGAACATCCAGGACAATATTATGCTAGCCTAAGAGTTAATAACCTGCATGAAGTTTCCTGCCAGAGGGGGAAACATCGCAGTCAAAATAGACATGGAGAAAGCTTATGACAGACTGGATTGGCAATTTATGATCTGGGTCTTCAGGGCATTCGGCTTCTCCGAAAACTGGACCAACTTAGTATGGAGATCTATCAGCAACTCTTGGTTCTCCACGATCATCAATGGCCAGGCCGAGGGATTTTTCAAATCGAGTCATGGGATTAGACAAGGAGACCCACTATCTTCCACCGTCTTCATCATTACGGTCGACGCCCTCAGTAGGAACCTCAACAACATGGTCAACTCTCCCAACTTCCAGCACTACCACACCTCCAGCGGATGCCCTATAATCATACACCTGGCTTTTGTCGATGATTTACTAATCTTCTCATCTGGAGAAGAAGGAGCGGTGGCAGTGATCCAAAACACCCTGCAGAGGTACTCCACCTGCTCTGGTCAGAAGATCAACCCGTCTAAGAGTATCATCTATGCTCACTACAATATCAAAAGAGAGCACGCGATGAGACTAGCCCATTTAACTGGATTCTCGGTCGACCATCCTCCGTTCAATTACCTGGGGTGCCCCCTCCTGTACGGCAGATCCAACGCTGGCATATTTGAGAAACTGATCACTCGAATCAGGAATAAACTTGAAGGATGGCATAATGCTACCTTATCCCCAGTTGGCAAGATTATTCTTATCAATCACGTGCTCACCTCTATACCCATCTATACCCTGGCGGCGTGCTCCCCGCCTTTGAAGGTTCTTTCTTCGATCGAGCAAATGATGTGTAACTTCTTCTGGGGCATAGCAATGGCATCAACAAACATCACTGGGCTAGCTAGGACTCCATGGCCCATCCAATCGAGGAAGGGGGGCTGGGATTCACCAAACTCACCCACATCGTTAAAGCCTTCTCGATGAAGCTTTAGTGGAAACTTCGCACGGATGAGAACCTATGGACCAGGTTTATGAAGAACAGGTATTTCAAGCATATCCATCCGATAGAAGCAATATCCAACAGCAGATCATCAGCGACATGGCGGCGCATCCTTAGCGGGCGCGACCTTGCCGAGCCAGAGATGAGAATGCAACTGGGGGACGGCGAGTCGGACCCGTTCCGGGAGAGATGGATCGGGGATAACTTGATCACGAGGCTCATGGTGACCCCTGCGAACAGCAGAATCAGAGATTTGTGGAACAACATTAGCGAAGACTGGAACTGGGACAAGATTCGCGAATGGGCTGGCAACGACACGGTAAGGGACATTCAAGCGCGCAGACTGAAGATAAGCCGCGAGGCTGATGCTTTGAGAGGGTCGCTCGAGGCTTCCGGGGTTTTTTTGGTGAGGTCGGCGAGACTCGTTGTCCGCAGTCCGGGGCAGC
>JANAVB010035802.1:25000-51358 GCA_029216955.1 Iris pallida
TTGTCCATAAGTTCTGAGCCGTATAGATTTTCCACCATAGTTTCATTAAGAAGGCTTTAACAATATGGAATAGTTGGGTGAAACCCAGGCCCCCCTCCTCTATAGGACGTGCCACGGTATCCCAACTAGCCCAATGGTGCTTGTCGTGGCCATTACTGTGCCCCCGAAAGAAGTTGCTAAAGATGTCCTCGATCGAAGAAAGCACTATCTTGGGGGAAGAGTAAGCTGCAAGGGTGTAGATGGGTATGGAAGTGAGAACGTGCTTGATAAGGATCATCTTCCCACCTAGGGATAGGGTAGTGTTGTGCCATCCTTCATATTTTTTCCTGATATGGTTGATAAGATCCTCAAAGATGCCAGCATTGGATCTCCCGTACAGGAAGGGATAGCCAAGGTAGTGGAACGGGGGATGCTTGATGGGAAAAGAGGTGGTGTTGGAGAGCACGACCACGTGGTCTCTCTTAATATTGTGATGGGTGTAAATGACACTTTTATCTGGGTTGACCCTCTGGCCTGAGCACCTAACATATCTTTGGAGAGTGTTGTGGACGACATCTACCGACCCAACGTCCCCGGCTGAGAATATGAGAATATCGTCAGCGAAAGCCAGGTGGGTGATAATCGTGCATCCGCTGACCGAATGATAGTGATGGAAGTTAGTGGAGTAAGTCATCTTGTTCAGGTTCCTGCTCAATGCGTCCGTCATAATGATGAAGATGGTAGAGGAAAGCGGATCTCCTTGTCTAACCCCACGACTCGATTTGAAGAACCCATCGGCCTGACCGTTGATGACCGTAGAAAACCATGAGTTGTTGATCGATCGCCACACGATGTTGGTCCATGTTTCTGAGAATCCGAAGGCTCTGAAAACCCAGATCATGAATTGCCAATCCAGCCTGTCGTACGCTTTCTCTATGTCCAGTTTAATAGCAATGTTGCCCCCTCTTGCCGAAGCTTCATGCAGGTGATTAACTCTTGAGCGAGCATGATGTTGTCTTGGATATTTCTACCGCGAACGAAACCACTCTGCTCCTCGGATATGATCTTGGGAAGGAGACCCGACATGCGGGAGGCTATGATCTTGGATATGATCTTGTTGGTGAAGGTACAAAGACTGATGGGACAAAAATCTCAAAATGTCTCCGGGTTCTCTTTCTTCAGGATTAGGATAAGGTTGGTGCTCGAGATGGCCCTGGGGTACATGGCTCCTTGGAAGAAGGCAGTGGCCGCTTCGAGGATATCCAGCTTAATGATGTCCCAGCAAGTGCAAAAAAAGACCCCCGAGAACCCGTCTGGTCCTGGAGCGCTATGCTGGTCAAGGGCCCAGATGGCGTCTTTCACCTCTTGCTCGGACGGAGGGAGCCCAAGCTGTGTATTGTCGATGTCACTGATAAGGTGGGGAATTTCCCCCAGGAAAGTGGGGTCCCTAAGGACCGTCTCCTTGTAGAAAAGATGGGAGAAGAACTTCGCAGCCACCGCTTGGATGCTCCTTTGATCATTGATGATGTTACCAGTATCATCGATAATTTGGTGAAGCGTGAGTTTCTATCTGCGACCATTGACGCAGGAATGAAAATAGCTCGAGTTTTTGTCTCCCTCGCTGTCCCATTTAAGCCTCGCTTTCTGTTACCAAAAATCTGTTTTGATTTTCAACCGAAATTTGAGGATATATTTGGTGAGGTTAAGGGTGGTTCTGGCGGCCAGAGATCTGTCTATTATAAATCTAATTTTGGCACGTTTGACGTCGTCCTCAGCCTCACGAATGGCCTGAAAAATATCCCCATAGACCTGCTTGCTCCAGACCGCCAGGACTTTCTTCGTCGCCTTGAGTTTGTAGGCCACCCGACTGAGTGGTTCAGAGGATTCCGAACTGCTCTAAGCTTCCGAGACGACAGCCAAGAACTGGGGGTATTCGTACCAAAAATCCAGGAAGTGGAAGCACTTTTTATTCTGGCCCGAAGTGCGAATAATGCCAACAAACAGGGGGGCGTGGTCGGATTTGGTTGCATTGAGATGGGAGAGCGTTGAGGTGGTCCCCATGCCATGCCAGTGGGAGTTGGTAAAGGCCTTATCAAGCAGAAATATTGGCGGCGGTTGCCTTCCTGTATGTTGCACCAGGTGAAGGCATTGCCGGAGAAAGGGGAGGCGAGATAAGTGAGAGTTGAATATGAAGTTGTTGAAATCCTCCATGGCCGAGAGAGGGGGGGCGGCCGCCGGTCTTCTCGTCTATACAGGTGATAGCATTGAAATCCCCAATGCAAAGCCAAGGAAGGTTATTGTGGTGTAGGTGAATGTCCTGGAGATTGTTCTATAGTTGTTTGTACTTCGTGATGTCGCAGCTGCCATGAACCGCGGACTGGATGGCGCGCTTGGGGATCAGCAAATGTTCCATCCAGCAAGATAGGGCCTGCCTGGAGTAATCAATCACTCATATTTTGACGTCTTTCGAGTGGAGGATCCAAATATCGTGTCTGCCAGCTATGGCCATAGGGAAGCCTAACTGCAGCTGAGTGGATTTGAGCCGTTTGTAGAGAAGTTTGGGTTCAATGATGATCAAAATGTCAATCTTATGGGTTTTATTAAGGTTGGTGATTCTCCTTTTGGTAGGTTTGTTCGCCAGACCGCGGACATTCCAGGAGAGGATGTTCAACTTTAATGAAGTCGGATGGGGGGTTGGTTAGCCCACTTGGCTGCGGACCTGGTTCGGGTCGCCGGGGACTCTCCAGTTCCTTTCTGTTTAGCTTTCTTGGTAGTGGTCGAAGTCTCTCCCGCTTTCGAGGTATATATGCTGGAGCTGGGATCCTCGGGGGGGGGGGGGGGGGGGGGGGTTAATGAGAGAGTCTTCGGAGGATTCGAGCGATTCTCCTACAGAATCCGTCGCGGATTCCTCTGGTGGGATACAGATGGTGTCGTCCATGAAACTGATCTGCATTCCTTCTGATTGGAGGAAGAATCCTGCGACGATAACCTGAAGTCCTCTTTGAGCTTGCTCTGGCCTTAGGGTGGAAATGGCTTCTACAATTTCAACTTCGTGGGAGGGATGATCCTCGTGTGAGCAGCAATTTGTGGTATTTAGAAGTTCTTGGAGGGTCTCCTCGTCATCCTCCGATGAAGGGATGCTGACGTCCGCTGATGCCGGCTCGGGGGCTACTGAAGAGTCTCCAAGAGAATCTCTCTCAGGGATGGGTTCAGTCGCTTCCGCGACGAGGGCATTGAACTGATTGGAGAGGGTGAGGGTCGGAGGGCGGTAGTGTATCACCGATCTGTCCGCTGAAGTACCTTTTTCAGTTTTATTTGTACCGAATTGGAATCTAGTGTAGGAGTTCGGTAGTGGGAGCAGGGGGATCGGGTCGGCTCTTGGTGCTTGTCCTCTTTTGTGAGGTAATCTTGTCTGGTAGGTTTCCTCTTGAGCTCTGGGTGAAGACGAAAGCAGTACTTAGAAAGGTGACCGCGCAGATGGCAGTAAGAACAAAAGAGGATGTGATTATCATAGACGATTTGCTGGGTGTGGGACTTGTTTTCTAGTTCTATGAGGATGTGATTTGGGGTTCGAAAGTGAGGTCGAGTTCCACACAAATCTTCGCATAGTGGGCTTTGGTCAGATTGCTGGTTTCCGCCGCGGTAGCCACATAAGTACTAAAGGAGTTGGCTATTCGCCTAAGCGTCGCAGGGACGAAGCAAATAAGGGGGAGGTAGGGGAGTGTCACCCAGATGGCAACTGTCGCTGAGTCTTCCTTGGTGCTGAAGCTCGCTGACCATTTGATGATCTTCAACTGGTGGGCGTCCACTCTAGTCGTCCCTTTGGACCACACTGACCTATGATCAATATCCGAGGAGAGATACAGCAGGATATGCCTGGGATCTAGGGGAGCCACCCTGTATTCAGCGGTGAGTTTCCAACTGGCAATAACCTCCTAAACTCGGGAGAGTTTAGGACAGCATGAAGAGAATTTAAGGACGAAGGAGAAGGGGAAGGAAGTAGCCAGAGAGGTCAGCTCTTGATCGGAGAAAGGAACTGTAGGCACAGGGAGATTCTACCAAAAACTTAACATCGGGTAGGGGGACGTCGGGAAACAGAAGGCCCTACTTGGCTGCCCTGTCCAGACGTAGCTTGTCGGCGAAGGACGACACAGAACGGCTCGTAGAGGACGGGGTTCCTTGGGCCCCGCAAGGGAGGGCCCGTACAGCGGGTGGGCTGACTTTTGGCCGGGGGACCCGCTCCAGGCTGGGGAAGAAAGCGATAAGGTCGGTGGGAAAGAGGGCGAACAGTGAGGGTGGTGGAAGACAACTCGGAAGGTGGTGTGAAAGACGATGCCCTGCTACATTGAACGACCTTGACCGGGGTGGGGTCCGAGGAAGGTGGAGACGAAGGGCCAACAGAGAAGGGGCCAGAAGCGGCCACGGAGGAGCGTCGACCATATGCGCCCGCAGGAGCGAGGCCATATGCGCCCACGGTGGCGATGCCATATGCGCCCGCCAATCTGGAGGGATGGGGCGCATGGGTGATGGGAGGGAGAGCGACCTGTGGTGGTAGGACCAACGGATAGACCCCCACAAGATGAGCCATATGCTCCCGCTGGGGAAAGGCCACATGTGCCCGAGAGAGGTTGAGGCGGGGGGCGCAAGCGACGAGAGGGTCACTATATGCGCCCGGATGTACCGCGCCATATGTACCCCTCAATAAAGGGCCATATGCGCTCGAGGGAGCCATCAGGGGATGGCTGGGGGAATCACCCACGGGGGAGGGGGGCACCATATGCGCCCACATGGGGACGGTCATATGTGCCAACATGCTCCGGGGCGCATGACACCGCGATCCCCGGAGCGGGAGATTTGGAATTCAAATCTCGGAGGGAAAGAATTCCCGCTCATACCGAACTCGAGTAGGGCTGAGGAATTAGCTGCCAGAAGCAGCACCACCCTCCCCCCCCACCCGGGGGGGAAGAAGGAGCACCGTCCGGTGCCCGGTGGCCGAACGAGCCGAGCCCCGGTGGGGGAGGAGCGGGGAGAGGACGGGGATGAGCTGGGGGGGGGCGAGGGGTTGCGAGAGGGGCGATGGCAGTAGGCGGACAGTACGGGCAGTCGGGCGGACAGGAGGAGGAGGAGAGCGATCAGGAATGAAGATCGGGCAGGGATCGCCAGGCGTGAGATTGGGAGTCGAGCCGAGAACGGCGATGAGGTCGGGAGGGAGCCCGCATGGCCGGTCCTGGGGGAGGGCCTCCATGCGCGGAGGGAGGGGGAAGGGAGGGAGGGAGGGAGGGGGGCGGACGGCCTCCAGCCTAGGCGGGGCCGGAAGGTGTCCCAAGGGAGCGCTCAGTAAGAGAGGGATGAGCCATTCTATCTATCTATATTTGTACTTATATATATATATTTTATATATATATATATATATATATATATATATATATATATATATATATATATTTTTTTTATTTATATATATATATATATATATATATATAATCTCCTGGTCCCTCTTTCCGGCAGCCCCTTTGCTGTCCGAGGTGCTGCCGCCCTCTTCCTCCTCATCGATGCCGGCCGCGCCCCCGGCATCGTCCGTCGCAGGAGCCGCCGCGGGATGCCTGCTGCTGTTGCCGCCGAGCATCAGTCGGGCGATGGTCCTCCGCCTGGGTCGTGCGCTCCCCCGGCTGGCAGCGCCGCCCACCTTGGTTGCTGCTCCCCCTCCCTCCTCCCTCCTCGGCCGCCCCCGATCACGGCCCCTCGTCGCCTCTCCTGCGGCACCGTCCCTCCCTCTGGCAGCACCCCCCACCTCTCGCTTCCTCTCGTTGAGTTGGGCCCCGGCGCCTTCGGCAGCGCCCGCAGCGGTCCCTCCTCCCCCCTCCAAGCATCGTCGCCCCCCCCGGCATCGTCGTCGGTGGACCCCCCTCCTCCTTGTCACGAGCCCCCCTCCTGGGCCCAAGTGGCCGCTCGACGACAGCCTGCGGATCGCAGCCCGAGCATGCCGTCAGCTACGCCGCCTCCGCCCCATTCTGTCTCAGCGCCGCCTTCCTCCGACGGCCTCCCCGTCCTGGCCTCCCCGGCGTCGGCTGGTGTTACCTCGCCAGCGGTGGCGCAGCCTACGGAGCTCAGGCGCTCCCTCCGTCGCTTGCTGGCGGATCCTCCTACCCAGAGATAGGCCAGCGGCCGCCCTCCCTTCCCTCCGGAGGACGTGCCCTGCTCCCCTGCTCGGGCCTTCACCCCCTCCTCCTTCCACCTCGAGTCTCGGCACCCCTGTCGTCGGGCCCCCAACGAACCCCCCTCTCCCGACCTACCGGCCGCCGCTCTCCTCCGGCAGCCGCTCTTTTCGCCTGGATGGCCTCTCTCGTCAGAGCTCCGGGCTGCGCGCCCTCTCCATGGGCTGCGCGCCCCATCGGGCCGTGCGCCCCCTCTCTCGAACAATGTACCGCACCCCTCGGGCCCAACGCCCCTGCCCACTTGGTTGCTTTCTGGCGTTCGCTCCGTCCCGAACTGTCCCCTCCGGGCATGTCTCCGCCCGGAGGCCGCGCCACCGCGACCTGCCCTTCCCCCCCCGTCGGCATGGCCTCCCGCCGGAGCCCCCGCTCCCCTCCCGTCACGTCGGAGCCCCCGCTCCTCTCCGGCCCGCCGAAGCTCCCGCCTCCGGGATCCGCGCTGGGGGGAGCCGAGAATCCTCGAGCCGTGCGTCCTCCTCCCCTCGGTCAGGTCACCCACATCACGTCACCCCCTCGGTCAGCGTGAACGTCTTGGGCCCCGTGCCCATCGGGTCACGTGACCGGTCAATCCCCTGAATGCTGCGGCTTACTGGGTTCTAGAAATGTTTGAAACTTTGATTTTCAAAATTTGGAATATTTCAAAATGTTGGTCATTCGGATTTTGGGTTCCACTAATATTCGAAAACCCCTATATTTAGTATTTCTACATGTTGTTCTAATTCCTTGTTTATCAGGGCTTCTTTTGTGTGTTCCAGCCCTGCACCTGTATAGCTCCTTATGAGCTCACCTTCGTTTTCAATAAAATCGTTTTAGGTAATATATATATATATATATATATATATATATATATATATATATTATATTTTGTATATATATATGTACGTATGTATTTTGTACATATATAAATATTATAAATATTAGGCTTGTTAATATTTGGGCCTAGAGTATTTGGGTTATGGGTTTTAATGCCCAAAAGTATTTTTATAATATTTTTATCTATTTTAAATACGACTTCTTGGCCAAAAACTGTATTTGGCAAATTGGGGATTTTAGTACTAGAATGATTTCTTATATTTTGATATATGTCTAAAAATGTTATAAATGTTTTCAAGAATAATTATATGTATTTAGTGATGCCTTTCCCTTTAAATCACTAGTTGAGACTAATATAGTCGTTTCCCATTTCTTGATTCGATAACCGTGTCAATTCTGATTTTGGGCTTCTATATACCAAACTAGGTTATTTGGACTATTTTGAACTCAATGGAACCACCTGTACCGTCATTTTGGTCCATCTTGTGGTGTAACGCCCCAGTCCCAAAATACTTAGGACCAAGTACGTAGACATGCCAGCTGCATATATACGATGGATACTCCAATATATGGAATCCTTGTATATATACATAAGCTGTAACAATATAATCGCAGGCCAGAAAAAATCTGCAAAACTATATCTCATCCACAGCAGACACAGAAGATATAAGAAGTCAAAATAGAATAAATGAGTGAGTCAAAAGATAGCCGGGTGGACATGCCCACACCAAACAGCTATATAAAAAAATAATCTCAAATAAAATAGATGTCCACTATGAGTCTCAAAGAACCACATGAATCTAGATATCAGCGGGAGACGCCTCGTCATCAAGGTATGATGGATCCAGTGCTGAGCCATACTCCTGCGGGAAATCGTCTATACCTGGAGAGATCACCAGGTCCTCAGAGGGACGTAACAAGATACAGGAAGAACATGCCATATGAACTGAATATAAATGTACCATAAAAATAAAGATAAAGTAAAAGTGTCCAAACCATAACACGGCTCAATATCCCATCATCGAAACAGTAGGCTACCCCTATAACCAGACAAGGACAAGGGGTAACATACTATTCCGCGATGTGACATTTTTCCATGCTAGGATTGGAACATGAAATTGCTAAGGTCTCCTAACCTTTCTAGTAGGCAATTTAGAAGATATCTCGATGTATGGGCAGGTGAAGGCTGACTCCCCCAGGACAAGGTAATAACTCACAATACGCACACGTCAAGTACCAATACTATCAGTCGGCATAACTCGAGGCTAGCGGCCCACGTGACCCATCAGTCCACATAGCTCGAGGCTAGTGACCCTCGCGACTCGACTACCCTAGTACGCAGTTACTACAGCTTTTTGATTTGGGGTAGCCCATACATTTAACTGTCTTCTCCCTCCCAAGGTCACTAACAGAAGGTAGTTCGCTATGACTAGGTCCATATGCATACAAAAAAACAAGAAGGAAAAATAACTGAAAGCAAAATAAAGTGAACTAAAAATAGCAATTAATGGATCCAACTGAGAACAAAAATAAATATGCAGTAAATAAATAAATAAAGGTGTATATAATTATAAACAGTAAATAAGGCAAGGTATCTTGCCTGAGGGTGGTGCGAGAAGCAGCAAAATCCAACAATCAGAATCGTCAATACGAAAGTCAAAATCCACAAGAAGCTCCGGATGCTGAAACAAACATCACGAACGAGTTTTGAATAAAAGATATGCCTAGGAAACTCCTGTCCAAAAGTCAAATTCTGGAACAGGGACAAAATCGTAATTTCGGATCAAAACGATGTCCGTCGTTGGACCCGTCTTGTACTGAAATGTGTGACAGTATCTATGGTCTCTAAAGTCGTCAAACTATATGTCTACGGATTCAGTTTGAGGAGAGAAACTCAACGGTATGTCCAGTTTTGGATTTCGAGGAGCCGCGTACAAAATCGTCCGTTTGAGACAAACATCACGAAGGGCCCGCCAAAAAGGGGTTCCGATTCGACCTTCTCAGAATCGAACCAAACTTGGCATACAGGACCAAAATTTTGATTCGGACCTGTTGGCGCAAGTTTCATCTCGAATCGATGACTGTACATGAAGTTAGGGCAGAGTTTGTAAATTGGTGATACGGGGGTATCTCGACGGATATGGACTGATTTTGCCGCGCACACACGACGAAACTGAGCCCCGTCAGTTCCCACACATCGGCAACGTCCATACGCGCCTTTCGATCCGTATAGAGCGCGACCACGTTGCCCGGTTTGTCGGGGCGCACGCCGTATCAGGAAAATTTATAAATTTTTTAATATTTTGAAAACAATAATTTTGTCAATTTCAATCATAAATTACTTGCTGTATAATGATCAAAAATCCGATCTAAAAGATGTGTTTCATTCTTGGTTATATTGTTAATGACTGTCTTTAATTGGTTTGTTGAAACTCTCAGTATTTGGGACAAAATTCGGCTTCCAAGTCATGGGTTGGGACTGCTCTAAAACTGTTCTATTCCGACAGTTTTTTCGGGAACTTTGGTTCGAGTTCCCGAGAAATATATAGGGTTTAGCTCTGTTCTAACATAAGGGGTTTAGAGAGGGTTAGATAGGCTCTATGTAGGATTCGACGAAATCGAAATTAGTCGAGTATGATGGAAGAACAACGAGGGGGAAGTTGGCGTACCTGCGGTCGAGTAAAACGGAGTAACTCCATTTTTGGGTCGGCCCGGCGGTGTTCAGGCGACGGCGGCCGGTCGTCGGCGGCGGGATGGCGGCGCCTGAGCGAGCGGATCACGCTGGAGTCGCTCCTCAAGTTCGACGAGGTCGTTGCTAGGGTTTCGGGGGTTCTCGACATATATATATAACAGAGTTATATATAACTCTTATACTGCGGGGGCCAACCGGCTTGGGTGTAAGCCAGTGGGCCGGTCATTAGTTGATGTCCCCTTCGGGGAACAGTGAGTTGTTATATTTTTTCTTCTTTCAGAGACCTGAGTCTCTGTTTTGTTGCTTGCGGAAAAAGGGTAGATGGCCGAGCGGCCTGTGAGGAAAACACTGTTCCATGCTTCTTTTTCCTTTTTTTTCTTTTTCTTTTGTTTTCCTATCTACTCCTATGTATATTTATATACATATAATAAATAAAAATATTTGAGTTAGTATATAAGAAAATATATTCCTATAAAAATATTTAATGCACTTTTATATTAGTACTATTTAATTATTACTATTAATAAATCATTCTAGCATTAAAAATACTAAAATAATTTAGAAATAAAATTTAACCATATGTTATATACAAGGAAATATTCAGTATTATCATATAGTAAAAAAATTTATTTATATCTAATCATAAAAGACTTAAAAAATCTCTTACCCTAATAATAATTATATAAATAATATTTTGTAAATAGTTATTAAAAGGTATTTTATATACACATTTAAGTATGAAATCTATCATTAATATTATACAACAAGAAAATAAACCATTAATTTACAAATCATTCTAAAATAGTAAAAATTCAATTTAAGCTGAGAAAAAAATACCCAAAAATTTGGGGGTTTACATGTGGAGCATAGCATCGTTACATATTTCGTGTCGATACTTTCGTGTCGAGCACGTCGGCTCCAGTAAATTAAGGCGAGTATATTCTCTGATAATTTTTTGTTTATGGTATTTTCTACGTTTCGTATATTTAGTGTAGATATCCTTGATTTCTTGACACATTGGTTACACGGATTGGTATTTTTGGATCCCGTCATGATATGTTCTTTCCGTGTATTGGTATACCATGTGCAAGCCCCGTGATTATTCTTGTGCATTGTATAGACATTGATTCCTAAGAAGGCTCGCAACCTTCTCAGAGTATCCGGTGTCATAGCATACCATGGTTGTATCTACTGTACCATTCGAGGACAGAGAGTAGTAGTGTAGATATGTGATCATACCCTTCCCGTGTATGATATTATTTTCCCGTGAGTGTTAATTATACACGACACATATGATTAACTAGACCATATATTCCCGTACAAGTTCCTAAGCCGATCATATATTGAAACTAGTACTCACTCACATAGATAGTTAATTTTTATTACTATACATGATGATTCCTGTTCTTCTATTTATTTATAGTATTTCCATATATGTTACATTTCATGTACATGTCATTTTATTTCGTATATTCTCTCTATTTACTGTTACATAGTATTTATCATTTACTGAAACTGTTGTTAGGATGTACTTTGCTCCAATCCTGACTAGATAACTATTTTTGAGGTAATATTATGCACCACATCCTGGACTTCATTATGATAGATCTCGATGTACCTTTGAACGTGAGTTGACCTCTAGAGAGCTCTAGTGTAACCACAACTTTCCTAGAACATGAGTATTTTGACTTTTTTCTAATTGTTGTTATTAGTGTTATTTTATATTATATCTTGAGTGGTATTCAAAACTAAACTTTATTTTTTTGTTAATTATCTAAATAATTAATATAGTGTATGTGATACTTTTGAATATGGATAATGGTTAGCCTTTGACTAGAATAGTGGTTCGTGATCCTAGAAGACCCAAATCAACTTGACATGACCACCCAACTAGATGATTAGGACTAGCCTAAATGAAGTTTAGTTAGTCTCTAGCTAGATTAGAAGATTTAGTTAGGAAACTTGACTAAACACCTAATTAGTAAGAGAGGTTTAATGCCTAACTTGTCATGACATTAAGAGGGGCTTAGTGGACATTCCTCCTTAACCAAAACCCTAAATGAAGCCCTCTATGGCAGCCCACTTCCCTTATAAAGCCCCACTTCGTCTTCTTCCTCCTCATTTCACTCCAAACCATAACCCTAATTAGAGGCTTCTTTCCCAATTGCTCCTACCACCAAATTTTCTTCAAATTCTCTCAAATTTGTCTCATTCTTTTCCTCTTGGAGAGGAAAAGGCTCTATTGGCAAGCTTGGAGGGATTAGAGCACTTGGAGCTTGAAGGACTTTGAATCTTGGATCCATTTTCATTGGAAATCTATCTCTTAATTGGTATGAGCTTTCTAACCCATTAATTTCCACCCAATTAGTATAGAGGAATTCTTTAGGGACCCCCATGCATTAGATTTGCCATGGAGAGGAGTTTTGACTCATTTTTCTCTCATTTGGAGATTTTTTTTCCTTTGTATTTTGAACTATTTTGGGAGAAATCCGAGAATAGATTTTTAGGATTTGTGAAATAGGTTTGTTAGGCTCTAATTGTGGTTTAGAACATGTAGGTGAGCCTTGGGTCAAGTTTGGATTCAATTGGAGTGCGTATCATGCACGTGTCATAACGTGTCTCGATACGCACGTCAAGTGTTTGACAAAATGATCGAAAGAGCACCTCATTGCTCTAATTTCAGTTTTGACATAAATATTGTGTGTACATTGCAATAGATTCACATTGGTAGGTGTGCCTAACAATTTGTGAATTTTTTAGAATAGTATCATGGATTTGGGGGCTTGTATTTGAGTATACTGTGCAGTCCAAATTATGTCATTTGTTCAGTCTTTATTGCCATCATGTAGCTCAGTCCCCTATTACATAATTGCTCGACTCAAACATCTATATTCAGTCCCATGCATTTTGTTCAGTCCTTGCTTAATTCATTATATGATGATGTTCAGTTCCAACTAAAACATTTGTTCAGTCTCTGATACAAGGGCAGACCCTAATTTACTTGTTTAAGTTTTGCTAGTATTGGTATCTCTGTTCAGCCATGCATTACCTAATTGAGGCATGTATCCATTATGATACTTTGCGACTGTGTCATTGAATGGAGATATGAAGATTTCCCTGATAGTTCAGTCCTTGAATTTAGGATCAGTCAAACTCTAATTGATCTGTCTTAATGTTTGGTTGTTCTGTCCATTTGTATTCTAATGATATCAGTCTATGTGCCACAGTTTATCCCTTACACTAACTGTTCAGTCACATTTTAGTCAATCCCTTGATATTAAATTGTCCATTGTTAGTTTATTCATTACCATGCGTCATTAGTTCAACCCATGGTATATAAGAAGGAACGTTTGGTCAGTCCCATTTCATACATGTTCAGTCCATATCTATGTTCAGTTTTTAAACCCAATGTATTGTATCAGTCCTTATATTGTTGCTAAAATTGTACCGATACTTGTATCAGTGATAGGGGTTTCTTTAGTCCATCTTGGTTTGGTTTCAAATTGCCCAATTCCTATCATTATATGCTTCAGTCCATACTTCATATAGTAAAGCCAAATGTGAGTAAACTTGTTTCAACTTTAACCTTGCTTGATTTCTGCCCATATCTCACTGTATCAGTGGTATTACTAAGTTTCAGTTCATACCCTTATGTTCAGTCCTTTGCCATTGTAGAGGTTCAATCCCTACCCCCACATTGCATCAGTCTCCTTTTCACTGAGTATGTTGAATTAGATGAATGGGAGCTTACATTTACCCTATGTTTCAGTCTATCCAAATAGCCCAGTCCCATCCCTATATGGATTCAGTCCCTTTGATAATCTTAGTATCAGTCCATCTTCAACTTAGGTTCAGTTTTGCCATGTTTAGTTCAGTCCTTTGATACTTATGTATCAGTTTAGATAGGAGTGGGGTTAATGTAGAAAGAAGAAAGGGAAGAGTTATATATATGTATCAGTGTTTAGGGGGGGGCTCGGATATTGGACTGGTAGGTGTTCAGTCCATTATACTTTTTACTCAGTTCATTAATATGATATGTTCAGTCCACCTTGTACAGTCCAAGGATATTTCCTTAGTATCAGTCCATGTCTTAGTGAGTTCAGTCCTTGTTTGATCCCCTTTGTATCAGTCCACCCTTACGCCTTAATATTAGTTATCAACTCAGTTGTTCAGTCTAACCCTACCTTGTATTGGCAGTGTACCTGGAAATAGACTTTAGTTTAGTCCTTTTTCCTTGTTCAGTATTCAGTTGATGATTGCATCAGTTTAAGAAGAGAGGGCATATGCCCCATGCCTCTGCAAAGCAGACCATTAGGACGGTTCACGTGTGTGATTGGTATCCTTGAATGAGATGAGGGGAGGATGTTAGAAACAAGGCAGTAGCAATGGCTACATGATCAAGTGTATGTTTGATCTTGAGTATCAGGCTTCCCATTCATAATGTTCAGTTCCCTACATTTAATTTTAGTCCCAGTTTCTTAGGGTATCAGTCACAGTTGAGTAGCTATGCATATTTACTATTGTTCAGGCCACTGTTTGTGACCAATTCAGTCCTGCAATATATATATATATAATATATATATATATATATATTATATATATATATATATATATATATATATATATATATATATATATATATATATTGGAACTAGGTAAATTGTTTCTGGAATCGCTCCCACTAGGATTCGAACTCCTGACCACTCGGGCCATATATATATATATATATATATATATATATATATATATATATATATATATATATATGTCCCCTTCATAATTACACTTTTACTTTAGGTGTCAATCCTCTTTACATTTGATCTTACCCATTTCATGTTACTATCCAATCCCTTGTATAACCCTTATCATTTGCAAGGAAGGAGAGTACCTTACCTATATTAGAATACAGCTCTTACCTATTAGAGTTTCAGTCCATATTAAATATCTATTATTTCAATCCTAAATTGGACCGTTCAGTCCCATTTTTTCCCTAATGTACAGTCTTCCCTATCTAAGGTCTAGTCTAGTGGATATTATATACCAATCCTACTAGTTACTTTTGTTCAATTTCTCAATATGTTAAATCTAGGAAAGGAATATAGTCTTGATACCACTTTAGCACCAACACTGTATAGTCTAACTTAGCCAATATCCTAGATATTGACAACTAGACCAAGGTTGACCCAGAGTTGACAATTTGACCTAGTTTGACTAGTATTGACCCAAATTGACTTCATTGACCTAGAAAAGGCCTAGAAGCATGTAATAAATACATTTAAATGCACTATGTACTTTAAATAACTCCGTATATCTCAAATATAGGTCTGTGTGACACCACTTTGGGCATCAATCCTCATCCATTGCTCTGGATCAGCAGGCAAGTATATTTTCTGACTATTTTTTATCGTATTTGATGATCATTATGATTCAGCTTCTAGTATAGAATTATTTGATCCTCTGACATAACACGGATTGGTACTTTTGGATTTATTAACTTACGACACATGTATTATTCTTGTCTGGCCCTTAATTCTGGAATCACTCACTGGAACCACCTACTGGAAATACCTACTACTGGCACTACTTACTTTCTGGCTAGACTTGTACTTGATTTATGTGTCGGGATATAGATTTACTTGTACTTGTTAGGGCGGAAAAATACTCGAGTAGACATGTAAACATTCCCAATCATACTGGAATCACCCCTACTGGAAAGATAGCCATCACCTCTAGGCCAAGCGTGTGACGTGTCGTATTCACTATTGGTCTAATCTGGAAAGATAGACGTCGCACGTTTGTCAAGCGTGCGATGTGTCTTATTTACCCCTAGTTGTTTACATTTCGAAAGCGATATTGCAAAATACACTTGTTTAGTATCTTTTACTGGATTCACGCTAGACTCACATTGTATTGTCTGGACTCACATCATATTTGTTCTAGTTCGGATATCTCTATTTACAGTTTTCATTACCATGTTCTTCCTGATTTTCGTATTTACATTCCTTGTACATTAGTTAAACTGTTGTTCTATTTCGTTTCCTGTCTCAGTCTTTTCATGTTCATCTAGTATTACTTTCTATAACTATTTTATAGTCTCTGTCATTTATTTGGAATTGCTAGAGGAGATGTGCTCGTTCTATCTTGATTGGATTATTTTTTAGATGATTGCTCAGGGGATCTGTGTCCCGCTTACTACGGATCCGATGAAGGGATAGCTACCATGGGTCCGAATTCTCAGGAGTGATTACCAAGAGACCTAGTTCTAGTTTTGACTTGTTTTAGATTCTCTGTTAGAACTTTTGAGTTGTAATAATGGATATTTTGTTATTATATTTGATACTTGGATTTTGATATTGTATTAGAGTTGTTGATTTGTCTTTGTAGATATTTAGACTTCTTTGATATCTTATCGTGCTTTAGATTGTGATTGAGTATTTATCATATCATTATACTTGTCCTCCACTTGGAGTTGAGAGATCTATGACAAGTACATTATATAATTAGGTGAGATTGTTAGTTACTGACCTAGACATCATTCAACCATTGATGTTGCAGCGTAGGCTAGATGCTGTCACGCACTCGTACCCCTACACCAGGTGCGGGTGTGAGATCTAGGCCATATTCTTATTTAGATTTATGTCTAGTTCATCGGATATGTCTCCGATATATTTCTTGAAATGTATGATCATTTTATATATTCTATTATTGTCTTTCTTTCATATCTTCCTTAGTTGTATGTGATTTGAGTATATATTTTTTTAATGGATTATAGAACTGTTGAGATATTTTACTAGGTAGTTGATAGCGTTCTACCATCGGTACTGCGGCGTAGGCTGGGCATGGCCCACATATTCGTGCCCGAATATCTGGGTGCGGATCATGATATATTTTTATGGTGGCCTATGCAGGTTAGTTTTTGCAATTGGTACAAAGTCTTGATAGTACTTAGGCTTAGCCGTACTACTGCGAGCCTGCCTTAGGATAAGGATTTTAGAGTCATAGAATATTTTAGGATGTTTGGTACTCAATCACATACTAGGAACTCTTGATATATTCTAGGAATGACCCCTAAAAATCTTACTCCGAAACTCTCTTGAGCCTATTTTCAATTGCTTTTGCTCATCCTGACTTTTGAATATATATCCGTTGTCGAACGTTATTCTTGCATTAAGATGAGTTTTACTAACTCTAGAAGGAACAACAGAGTAGAAATTGAACTTATAACCATTTGGGTTGAGAAGAGGAACTGATTAGTCAACTCTTACATATGAAGGTCAAGAATTATTTCAGATATATTCAAGGGACTTGAATTTTGACGAAGATATTACAATTGAGACTTTAGGGTTTGTTGAAATAGGCTTGAGAAATAAACGGAAAGCCACAAAGGAACTCAGAGAAACTGAACGAGGATTGCATAAACAAGCTAGAAATTACAATAAGTATACTATAATTAAGAGGATAGTATTGTATGGACTTGTGACAAAAAAATTATTAAGGAGGAGATATATATAACTTTTACAGTGGTAAGAGCCATTGAAGGAGATACTAAATTGTCTTCCTTGCTTGAGTAGCCAAGAAAGTGGCAATAGTTACGAATATTCTACAAGGAAGGAGTTCCAAAAATTATAAGGAATAACTGAGACAAATATGGTAGAAGGGTTGGTATAGATTTATAGGAATGATGACTGAGAATTGGGTTAGGGATACTTAGGGTTTATAACTTATTTGGAGGATTTGACAAAGCAAGAGGGGTCACATAAGACTTGGAACCAATTATGAATAATTACGGAAGGATGATTCAACAAGTGAATCTAAGCTCTGTGAACAATATTGGAAGTTGGTTAGAAAGAATAAAGGATAATTTTGGAAATTTTATGATCCCATTATTAGGAAATTTCAGTAACATGGAGTTAACAATAGTAGATGATAGGAGTGATGCAAATTTTTTAATATTAGAGGGCTCTGACAATCCAGACATGGAAGTTTAGAAGAATTTACATATTGGATCAAGAAAGTTGGGGAAGAAGATTGGACAACAAATTTACCAGTAGTTGATAATTAGTGACGTGGAGTCACGAAGAGGGATTGGTGAGAGAACTGATATTTAATACCAAAGTAAACAACTTGGGGGTTGAAATTGATTTGTTGAATATGGATAAATGCAAGAAAAGGAAAGGACAACAACTTCGTTATGACTAGATGAGCAAAAGCAAATTCCTAATCTCATTTTCTTTATCTTGTTATTTTTGTCCTACTTACACCCATCAAACTACCTCATATCCAAAATATGTTAGCTACACTTTAAAATATATTAAGTTTTCGTATCTCTTTACTTGGGAAAGGCTAGAAAAATATCGTAATCATCTCGCTCAGAAAGGACAAAATTATCATGTGGTAATCCTGGTAGGAATACAAAATGATGGACATTGAGATAAATTAGTGGGAGAAGGATGTGACTGAGATTGGTAACAAAATCAAAAGAGCGGTAGTATTAAGTTGGAAATGACTACACTTAGAGGATTATTTTGAGTATGGATTACTTCATGTAAGAAAGAACATAGGAGGATTTCAAGATAGAATAATGGAAGATTATACCGAAACAGGTGGAAACTATAGATATACCGGAGTTGGATTCTTAAAACTAATGAGGATATTCAAGGAAGATTTGAGAAAACTTGGATGTTTTTAAGTTACTGAATCTTGAGAAATTTTATTATCGAATAAAGGTTATGATACTGAAATTAGGAATTCCAGGTTCATGGGAGAAGAGATTATAACGGCATGTAGAGATGGTACAAAATTGAATAAAGGATTGATAGAAGAATGACTAAGAACCGGTAAAACACAAACTTTTGGAATTATAGAAACTTTAGAGACTTTTATGGGACTCCTAAATTTTAAGAAGGATAACAATTGAAGGTATAAGATTAGAGGATATGTGAAGGTGGAAGAAAAAAATGTATTTGGTAGTGGAATTATATTTAGGAAGTACGAGGGGTATAAATTTGAATAATGTTCAAGAATTTTATAAACCCTAATTCAGGGATTTCGGATCCAAATTAAAACAAGATGGAGGACTTTGGACTTTCAAGTTGACTAAGTTGATAACGGGAGTAAAAGAATTGAGGAGTTATAACAAGAGTATGTTTTATGAGTAGTATCTTTCAAATAAAGGCCAAGCCAACAGTATTTAAGAAGAGTTTAATCTTCATGATTGAAGATTATGATTTATGTAGTAGTACATCTGGAGTTCGGATAACCTCCGCAGTAATTGAAAAAAGGTGAGATAATGCCTTGACTTTCCTTCTGCATATCCTATATTTTGATTTTCTATCCTAATATAAGATATTTGACTTCCCTATCCTTGAATCATTCCTTGAATTCAATATCGCTAAATTTTTTATCCACTCTGATCGTGACCAATCAATTGTTGATTATCCCCTATCGCACCAACATTCTTGATTCTTGACTATACTTAAATGATTGTAAATCTAGTCGTGACCTAGATTTTCATCCCTTGGTTGCTCGTGCTCAGATTTCGATTTTGTTCTTCATCGTAGCTAAATCCTGTTTTAATTAAGGATTGATTGACCTTATCTTCGACCGCGTCAAAATTTTAATTATGATCGTGTTTGGATTTCAATGCTATTTTCGATCATGCCTATAAGACATCAACTTCAAATCTTGATCATGCCAAAATTTTATCTTGGTCATACTAAGTCTTGATTTTGATCATACCTGTGCGACTTTAAATATGAATCTTATCGAGCCTAGATTCTATCGATCGTACTGTACATAAATTTGATTCCATCTTGATCATAACCAAAAACTATATAAATTATATTTAGTCGTGACTTCAGTCGTACCTAAATACCTTGAATTTTTATTCTAAATCGTGCCTAATCGATTTGACCATACTTCGACCTTATCCTTGATCGTGCTAATATGACTAAGTCGTGCGAAGATTTTGATCTAATTATTCTTTATCGTGCTAAGACATCATTCTTCGTGATTGTGCCTAAGGTTTTGACTATACTTTCCTTCACATTTAAATCTTCGGCTAGCCACTTCTATCTTAAATTTCGAGGACAAAATTTCTTTAAGAATGGTAGATTTGTAACCTACGTTGACCAAATTCTAGAAATTTCTAAATTTTTAATTTTTCAATTTTCTAAATCTTTCTAAATCTTTAAATCACAAATTTTAATTTTGAAATTAGCTATATGGAATATATTTTCTATCGCGATATGCTATAGATTTTATTATCGGGTTATTGGCTTTTCGAAACGGTTTATTGAAAATTTTATAGTTTTGGGCTTATATAGCCTAGTAAAAAAAATAGTTATTTTGAACTCCTTAATTAATATGGACTAGATTCATATATAAAAAATACTTTAAAATTTTATATTAGCTATTAAGCCTATTGGATTTCAAATGGTTTGGGGCCTAAAGGCCTAAAGAATAACTAGTACTATATATTTTTTAACTGATTTTGTATATGAGCTTGAGCTCGTTAATTATCCAATAATATATGATATTCTGGGCCAGGATTAATTTTATATAAAAATATTTTGGTTTGTTATTTGATTTAATTACAAAGGAATATTCTCTGGAAATTGGTTTTTATTGGGCTAATGGCCCAATTCATGGGAGACCTTCTTGGAAACCTCACATGTTTCGGTACATGTCTCACCATTATTTAATAGGGACTCCCCATTCCTTATTCACACATTTTCTAAAGCATTCCAAGAGCATCGTGTTCCTGTCCCTGTCCATCCATTTTATTTCATTTTTAATTTATATTTACATTGTCCTATCCCGTGTCTGACACACCAAACATCGAATCTCGTGTCCGTGTCGACAAGTCGACACGGTAGTATATCGACTCACCCTCTCCCCTTCTTGTCTCCTCTTCGTCGTCATGATCCTGTCCGACCGCTACTACTATCCTCTCTACACTGAACCATCCGACACCACTCCTCCTCTCCCTGGCCGTGTGTTGACCCCCGTCCATCATCGTAGTCGGCCACCGTCCGCCTCTGTATCCGCTTATACTGCTATTGTTCCCATTTTCGGCGAGCCTCGGCCACGAACCACTGTGCCCCCAACGGATCTGCCAGCTCCAGATCTGGCCTTCCCCAACACCCTCACCTAACTCCACTTCTCCTCTCATGTGCCACCCTCGTCGGCGGCCATCGGTCCCCGTAGCCCCTTGCCAGACCCAAATCCAGATCCAAATCTTCTCCAAAGCCACAATCGCTCCCGACCACCTCTCCCATTCACCACCATAACCTCACCATCATCACACCCTGACCTCGGCCTAGCTCGGCCAGCCAACCATCCCCATCATCATACAAATTGCCACCTCCACGCCACCACCACGATCACCAAGCAACATCACATCACACCCACCATCATCTGCACCACCACCATAGAACACCAAAGAGAGGAAGAGATAGAGCCGACTGACCTAACGCTGCGCCGCCGCCAGCTTCTTGTCGAACCGGGCATTTCGGTCGTCGTGCCGGGCCACTAGCGACTCCTCGTTGTCTACCTTTTCGCCACTCCTCCAGCTCTGGGGCGCCACCGCCCGGCCTCGCCATAGCCGGTTGACTCGACTTCGTCCGTCCACCGATGGGTGAGACCCCCCCTTCTTCTCTCCTTCTCCCCTTCGTTTGATTTGGGTTAATCTAGAATTAGAAATTTATGGATCAGCTAACCTCCTTATCTCTTTTTATTATGTTGGGAATTTAGGGATTTCTTGGGAATAGCAGATCCCTGTCTGTGTATTTTGTGGTATTTATTATTATCCTTAATAACCTATTAATTAACACTATCATTATTATGATTAGGGTTTTGCACTGCTTGGGTTGGGCTTGGAATTCTAATAGAATTTATATATATTTACATATTAAATTAGTTTGTGCTGATTTGGGTAATGGGCTGGTTAGCCATTTGATAATATTTATTAAATGTTATTGCTTAATAGCCCAATTAATTGCTCTTCTATTTTGGGCTGGGCTTCTACCCTTATATTCATCTATGTATTCATGCAAATATGTTTGTATATTAAAATATATATATATATATATATATATATATCTATATATATATATATATATATATATAATATATGTATGTATGTATGTATGTATGTATTTTGTACATATATAAATATTATAAATAGTAGGCTTGTCAATATTTGGGCCTAGAGTATTTGGGTTATGGGTTTTAATACCCTAAATGTATTTGTATATTATTTTTATCTATTTTAAATATGACTTCTTGGCCAAAAATTGTATTTGGCAAATTAGGGATTTTAGTACTAGAATGATTTCCTATATTTTGATATATGTCTAAAATGTTATAAATGTTTTCAAGAATAATTATATCTATTTAGTATTGCCTTTCCCTTTAAATTACTAGTCGCGACTGTTCGACATGACAAAAGGTTGAACGAACTTTTTGTATTATGAACGTAAAAAAGAGTACAATCGATTCTTATGCGAAGAAATCTAAGAAAAAAGTTTATGGAAAGTGTGACGGTGGAGATCGAGCACTGCAGCGGCTCCTTTACTCCGTTGACGATCCGATGATGATATGAAACTTGCTCTGACTTTCTGGTGCCTTCGATGGAACTCTAGGGTTGCCGATCAGGAGGACGCCGAAGTTGAAGATTTTAATAATTTTGTGGATCTTCTTCTCCTTGTCGATCATGTTGTGGAGGAAAACCTCTCCTATTTATAGAGGAAAGGGGCACATATACGATGTGCATTAGGGTTTCGAGATATGAAGGAATCTGCCGTCCTTGCACGGTGTGGGCTTCTATGGCGCTGATACGTGGCGGATGTTGAGATTCCCTCAAACGACATCTATAGTGGTTATCAAAATAACCGAGGAGACACGTGGCGCGTGTCGATTTGCTTGTTCGGATGTAGCCGAGGAAATCTTCGAATTTTATCTCAGATTTGGATTCTGTAATCTTCGTCCGATATTTAAATCAATCTGCATTTATCAACTTGATCAATCTTAATCCTATCTTTGAGAGAGACGGTTTAAACGAACGATTGGGTGGGACCATGTCGTCTGTACTTCAGGTAAGACTGGCTGCGCTTCTGGGGCGATGAGTAGACTGTGCTACTGGAGACGATAGAACCTCTGTGCTTTATGGCGACAAGTGGACTATGTTTCGAAGACAACGGGGCCTCTGTGCTTTTATGGGCAACGAGTAGGCTGTGTTTCGGGTAAAGTCACTGTGCTTTAGGGCGGCGAGTAGGTGCGCCTTCAGATAGACCATTTTACTGTGCTTTTAAATAGCAGTCGGGCTTTTGCTAGAGGCAAACGGTGTCTCCCAAGTCTCTGACGAAAGGTAGTTAAGCTTTTGGGTCGGAGCAGAGTGTTGCGCCATTGGAGTTGAGGTGGTGTGAAAACATCACCAGTCTACGCCTAAGGTTGGCGCAGGAATGTAGCTACGCCTCTAGATTGAAGGCATTGGCTTTGAAGTCTTCTTTTAAAGAGCAATGAATGACCGCTCCTTAATGAACGACTCCTTCTTAATTGCCACCGTTACTTGGAAAATTTCAAGGGGTCCTAGGATAGTCTAGGACTTAGTCGAATGATCTTTATTTAATGAGGTTCATCGTGCTGAGTCCTAGTTTCATCCCTTTAATGTTGAATTTTGACTGTCTGTCATATAGCCTGTGTTTTGGACCACTCACGTCCTATATAATGGGGAGTTTCTTCTGAAGGGTCACGTATTCTTCTTCTTGTCCTTCAACACCATGTTGGATCCAGACTTAGCTCCCTTGTAGACTCCTCTAGGCTTTGCTGAATCTGTAATCGATCCTTTGTATAAGAAGTAGGATTAGTCTTTTACATATAGCCTTGATGAATCTGTACTAGATCTTTGTAGGCATAATTATAACATAACTTCTTTCAGTATCTTCTGTTGTCTTTTTAATACTCGATCGTGCCTTTGTACCATCTGTACTATGTGGAAGAATATTATCAGCCGAGATTTTTCATGCTTCTACAACGACTATTATAGTTGTTTCCTATTTTTTGATTCGATAATCGTGCCAACTCTATTTTGGGCTTCTATATACCAAACTAGGCTATTTGGACTATTTTGGACTTAATAGAACCGTCTGTACCGTCGTTTTGGTCCATCTTATTGAGCATAGCATCGTTACCTATTCCGTGTCGATACGTTCGTGTCATGCACGTCAACTCCAGTAAATTGAGGCAAGTATATTCTCTGATAATTTATCGTTTATGGTATTTCTATGTTTCGTGTATTGAGTGTAGATATCCTTGATTTCTTGACACATTGGTTACACGGATTGATATTTCCTTATCCCGTCATGAGATGTTATTTCCGTGTATTGGTATACCCTATCCAAGTCCCGTGATTGTTCTTGTGCATTGTATAGGCATCGATTCCTGAGAAGGCTCGCGACCTTCTCACAGTATCCTGTGTCATAACGTATCATGGTTGGATCCACTGTACCAGTCGGGGACAAAGAGTAATAGTGTAGATATGTGATCATATCATTCCTTGCATGATATTGTTTTCCCTGAGTGTTAATCATACACCGCACGTATGATTAACCAGGCCATAAATTCATGTGCAAGTTCCTAAGCCGATAACATATTTACTAGTACTCACTCACATATATAGTTATTTTCTGATTATTGTACATGATAATTTCTCTTCTTTTTTTTATTTATAGTATTTTCATACATGTTACATTTCATGTACATATCATTTTATCTTGTATATTCTTCTATTTACTGTTACATACTCTTTATCATTTACTGAACTGTTGTTATGGATGTACTTTGCTCCAATCCTGACTGGATAACTATTTTTTAGGTAATGTTATGCCCCACACCCTGGATTTCATGATGATAGGTCTCGATGTACCTTTGATCGTGAGTTGACCTCTGGAGTGCTCTAGGCCATATTCTTATTTAGATCTATGTCTTGTTCATCGGATATATCTCTGATACATTTCTTGAAATGTATGATCATTTTATAAATTCTATTGTTGTCTTTCTTTCATATCTTCCTTAGTTGTATGTGATTTGTGTACATGTAGTTTTAGTGGATCATAGAACTGTTGAGATATTTTACTGGTTGACAGCGTTCTACCGCCGATACTGAACATAGGCTGGGCTGGCCCATGTACTCGTGCCCGAATATCCGGGTGCGGGTCGTGACAGGAGATACGGGCCTGATTACCCTTACTGTTCCTGCTGGCCTCTGACGTTCGAGGAACGTTATGCTTTGAGGCCACTGCTGCCCAGAGCGGGGACTATGCTGATCATATTATAGCCAGAGTTTCCATGCATTGAAGGTTGGTTCTTAACTGCATATTTACATAGAATGTTAAGTGCCCTTTGGTTGATGTTTTGTCACTCATCATTTCGGTCATGGCGTGGGACAGTGTCTCATCACGAATATATATCACATCTTATCCTCGTTTGGTTGTAGGTATGGCTCACTGTTTCAATGATGGGGTACAGGGTCATGTTGGAATTCGAATTAGTTTAATTTTACCTATGACTCTGTGACATATTTTAGATTCAGTTTATATGGTATATTTTTCTGTATCTTATTACGTCTTTCTGAGGACCTGGTGATCTCTCCAAGTTTAGATGTTCATGACTTTCCACAGGAACACCGGCCAAGATCAGATCCTTCCTTCTCTTCCGAAGAGGTCTTACTTTTAGATTATTCTTTAATGCTTGTGACAAATCACTTATTTTTATTTATTTCTTCCTAGTTTAGTCGCTTGGTAGTGGATTTGTCTCCACCCAGCACTTTATTCATAAATATTTCATATTTGATTAAATGATGCCATTGGTACATTATTTTCTTTATTTCTATGGATAAGATTTACTAAGCCCATGATTATCTATTTCCTGCATTTACAACTTACGTATTTATTATGCGGCTGGTATATTACGTTTTATAGTCCTACGTATTTTGGGACTGAGGTGTTACAACTAGCCATGTTGTCTGATCACGAGCAGGTAAAGATTGACAACTTGCAGAGTTACCCTCGGTATCGGAACAACATCATCTTGAACTTGTATTGCAGGAAAATTGCCAAATTAAAGAGAAACTAGTTTTGTAGTAACCTTCTTCTTATCAGTGTACAGTGTGATGGCTTTCAAATCTAAGAGCTGCTAGATATGGTGCTTCAATATGTAACAATCCTTAATGGATGATGCACATATCGATGTAGAAGTATTGAGGATCATTAGTCCATCCCACTTCATCTAGCCTATGAGGATCAAAGAAGCTTCAACTTGTCACTTTTTATCAGGACATGGACGATGTCCAGTAGATGATCCTCGTTGAAACAGTATTGCGGATTAGGCTTCAGAGCAGCCATATCCTTCTGTTTATATTGGAAAGTTGTCGCTGATATCCACAGTAAAGGATTTGTTCCCTTTGTTGTTGTCATGTCCTAGTCCAAAAATACGTAGTACTAGAAACGTATACATGCC
This sequence comes from Iris pallida, assembly GCA_029216955.1. Classification (NCBI taxonomy): domain Eukaryota; kingdom Viridiplantae; phylum Streptophyta; class Magnoliopsida; order Asparagales; family Iridaceae; genus Iris; species Iris pallida. The sequence goes on from JANAVB010035802.1 coordinate 51,215, forward strand.
AGTTGTATGTATACAAAGAATACCCTAATATTGGATCCTCACATACATACATAAGTTGTAATATAAGAGCTCCAACTCATGAATAGTCACATGCAATACTAATTCTCATCCACGACAACGAATAGAAGAAATAACTAATCATTA
>JANAVB010035803.1:0-47655 GCA_029216955.1 Iris pallida
GAGAGATAGATAGAGAGAGAGATAGATAAAGTATAGAGATAAATATATATATATGTGGTGGGTGTGTGTGTGTGTTGGGTGTGTGTGTGTGTGTGTGTCCCTAAGGGCACTAGCCTAGTGGTAGTGGGGGGGGAGGGGGATCCCCGCTGGGAGCGGAGATCGATCTTGGGCTTCAAGCTAGGGTTCCAGTCTTTTGAGTTGTTGGTGTAGAAGGATGACGGTCATATTTTGATCCAGACAGCTAATAAGGATGTGGATTTTATTCCTTGTAGAAGTAAATTTGAAGTAGACAAAGTGGTTACACTCTACAATGGCATGCACTGTGTACAAGTGCATCATATCTTCAGAGAGCCAATAATGTAGCACATTACCTTACAATATATGCCCTATCAAATAAACATGTTTCGATGGGTTTAATCAACCTCCACACTGTATCACTGATAGGTATCCTAGGATGTAATATCTTTTCAGTTTGTCTCTTGATGAATAAAGGAACCATTAAAAAAAAAAAAAAAATCTTTTTTTACAAAAAAATATATTTCTAAAAATGTCCATATTACACCAAATATAAATTCCTATGAATCTAATGTCAAGACTTTTGAGTACCAAATGTCCCCTTGTAATGCACCGCTCCACGTAGTGTATTGAGATAGTTTGTTGGCTTGAAGGCCCGTTTGAACTTGGTTTCAGGCAGAAATATTGTTCAGACTTGCTTGGTCGAGGCAGATAGGTATTCATTCAAGGTGGTAGTTTTGAGCCTTCGCTTCTTTACCTTCACACTTAATGAAATGGATAGTGTATTTCGTTGCATGCTAATTAAAAAAAAGAGAAGCAAGATAGATAGAGAGAGTAATCTCACTTATGTTAACATGCTCTTATATAGCATATTAGAAAGTACACACAATGTTTGATTGCACTCACTAAATCAACGTTTTGGTTTGAGTTGAGTTGGTTAGAGGCCACTCACTAATATATGACAATGTACTTACTACCCACAATTGGTGCGGGGAGTAGCTTGGTCGGTTCTAAGGCGTCGAAGAGTTCATTAGCGAGCTGGAACTTCTTATTATCTATCATATGTAGTTTTCTGTTATAAATGACATAATATATGGAACATCCTTTTAATTGTATAGTTTTGAGTTGTAAGCATTGTATTGTATTGTCACGCTCCAGTCCCAAAATATGTGGGACCGAATCACGTGGCATTAGCCAGCTACATATTCAAACAGATTCAAGTTCGACTAGAATACGTATAAGCTGTTCGAAATGGTGTAACTGTCACTACATCAACTCTATATCTCAATCCAAGTAACAGAAACATAAGATCGGAAAATATGAATACTAGTCTGCAACCCAATAATTATACTTGTTTGAATATACTCGGAAAGATAAAATGAGTCTATAAATACTAGGCTACTAAGTAGATACAAATAACAGTAAATGAACATATAACTCTGGAAGATTGAATACCTGTATTGAATGAATACCATCAACAATCCAAAGCACTCAACCAAACCTACTCAGCCAACCTGAAAGGAAACCAGGTCCTCAGCAGGACGTAACAAGGTACATAATATGTAGGCCAGGTGTAAACAGTGCTAGAAATGTGAGTATGTAAACTGCATCGAGACAATGTGAATTAGACAACAACCATTCTATGTGATATGTTACTTTTGAGGACAATGTTCGATACGCGGGATTTCCAAATATAAAATCCGTAGCTCCGATATAGAGACTCACCATGATGCATGATCGTAGCTCCGATATAGAGACTCAACGGTGTATATAAAACGGTGTGTGCATAGTAGCCCAAGCATCTAGTAGCTGTCCTCCCCTCCCATGAGACCGTACGAGTCGAATCCACGACTCGCGTGATCTGATCCTCTAATAGTAACACTCGGCCACACATAGTAAAGTAAATGTAACCTAATCAGGGTCATGAATCAACACAGGTTCTGGTTTTTTAAGCATCTAGTAGCTGTCCTCCCCTCCCATGAGACTCGAATCCACGACTCGCGTGATCTGATCCTCTAATAGTAACAGTCGGCCACACATTGTAAAGTAAATGTAACCTAATCAGGGTCATGAATCAACACAGGTTCTGGTTTTTCGGACAATTCTGGAATACACGGAGTCTGGAAAAATAAAAGTGTACAACAACGTCCTATGGTACAAGTGTATCCAGGTTGGTATAACCACGGTATCGAGACAGTCTCTAATGATCGATACTAGACGTTACAAACGTGCGCCTGCACCCGAATCTGCCTCGGACGTGAAGTATCGATCGACAGTCCTATATTGGTACGTAATACAATAAATAAAATAGATATTTAAGAGATTAATTATGAAACTAAAATACAAGATGGCAAGGTACTTGCCTGGAGTTGTCCGATCTGTGTTGAGACTGTAGTACCAAAGTCTATCCCACTATCTATGAGCCAATGAACCATACTCCATGTAATATCTATCAACCCGAATCACAAACAAACATATATCACACTACATGTATAACTCATAACTTCCACCTAGAGAGCTTGGGTTATTCTAGTTGCGTATTACCTTAGGTTATCTAAGACACTTGTAATTATATCGCCTAGAACTAGGTCACACTAGTCTCTATAATCATTATTGCCTATAATATGAATTGCAAATTATAGGTTATTAAAATATCAAGTTTGTACCTCGTTATTCATACAGTGAAACCTAAGACACACAAATCGAGAAAAGATGATCACTATAAGGTCAACAATCTTATCTTGGTAATCCATATGGTCACCTAGTTAATTTCAACGATGTGAGTTCACTGAAATCGACTGATCTCTGTTTCGATGTACGAAATCCGAAATACTAACATGAATATGAATTAATTATAATTAAGGGTGATACATGAAGGAAAATCTACAAACATCATTGGATGATGAAACAAACATCACCAACGTGTCCAAAAATGGTCAAATTAGCTAGTATAGCCTATTCATAAGTCCAATTTGGGCACATGGGCAAAACAGTAATTTTGGATCAAAACGATGTCTACCGTTGCACCCGCTTTGTACCAAAAATGGGCCAGGATACAAGTCCACTAAACCCCACTAAACCTAGCAAATTATATGTCTACGAGCCCAGAATGACGATACAAACCCAACGGTATATCCGAAATAGGATTCCGATGACCCGATCTCAAAATGATCCGTTGACCCGGACGTTGGGACCCGGTTTGCACGAAAATACGTGCCATAGCCAAATTCCTCTAAATCTAGAAAAATATATGTCAATGGGTCCAGAATAACGATACGAACCCAACAGTATATCCAGAATTGAATTCCGATGAGCCGATATCAAAATGACCCGTTGACTTAGACAAGGGACCCAATTTTGCACGAAAAAGTATGCCAGGGCCATGTTGCTCCAAACTCAGCAAATTGTATATGAATTTATTCCAGAATGAAGCCACGAGGGCATTAGTGGCATCAGAATTTTGGAAATTTACAAGTTAAAAATTATGGTTTCGAGAGACCATCTTTGGCGTCGATTTCAACCAACTAAACGATATCCTATGAAGCTAAAAATTTTATGACACGATGGTTGTTATACCTGCTGTGCACTGGAACTGGTGATGCATTAAATGGAGCTACGATGGAGGAGAAACAAATCCATGAAGTTGGCTCCATAAAACTGTCCAAAAATAATATAATTTATACGGTCAACTTAGTAGCCAGTTTTGATCTACAAACGATTGAATTAATGGTTGAAATTTGAGTTGAGCGAAGGGGGTATATACCAAGATTGCAATGGTGAAAAGAGATCGAGGATCCAAAAGTCAGATTTTCCATAAAATGTGCACGAAGTTGCTGTCCCAAGATGTGCATTCCGACTTCTCCAACACGCGCGTCACGACGTAATTTCGATCATGAAGTTGAAATCAACTATCTGTCATGCTAATGGCTATTGGGGATGGTCGAGGTGGAGTACGGGTGGTCCCCAGGGCACGAGGGGTCGTCGTCGGACGGTGGCGTGGCCGCATGTAGGCGACGCTCTGTCGGAGTTCGCATACAGCAGCAGCTATCACGCTGCTTCTAGCAGCGAAGGGGGGTGGCGGCCAGTGTGGCAAGGCTGCATACGATGCACGATAGTGCGTGTAGTGCTCCATCTCGCCCAATCAATCGGAGAAATCGGAACGCCATTGGCGTTCGGACTTAGTCTTGCAACGGCTGCTCGAAGCCCCGCTCAGTCAAGGCGACCCGCTCGCTCAGGTGGGGTAGTTTTGGTGAACTTGCCTCATCTTAGCCTTCACATAATAATTCATATGTTTTCAACTTGCACAAGTAGGCTTGATAATAAAAGTGACGAATCCACATAGATAAGGGAATAATCCCGACGGGTCGAATTAACTTAGAATATGGAAAGGTCCATTGGTCGGCTTAGAGTTGGTGCACAGCGTGCTTTTATAATGACACTCGGTCCTTCGTCCCGGGGCTTGGGAGAAGGAAAAGTTGGTCTTCGACACAAACCATGAATTAGCCTAAGTCATTGGCGTCGCCCGCGTAAATACTCGATAAAGCATGCACGCTTCCACGATGCAAGGCTTGGCATAGCCTTTGCTCGTCCCTTGTGTTAAGTTGTAGGCTTGATTAAGTTAGGCAAAGTAATGGCGGTCGACCTAAGTCATTCTAAGAATGGTCCTATGTGTTCTACGACGGGGTATAACCACAAAGTCTTACTGTCTCAAGGCCCGTCATATAGAGTATGACTTAGACGGTGGTGTCGCATAGAGTTCAAGTTGGTTTAAGACATGATGTCACAGACTTAGTGTTTTAAGGCACGGGCCACGGTTGATTAAATTGAGTTGGAAGGAGGGCTTTCAAATAGTCGTTTCTGAGTCGAATGAAATGATAGGGCAAGAAAGAAGAATGCTCGCGACTGGGTCGTCGAGGCAAGGTCTCAGATGTGAGAAGTATTAAACTTAGCCCTGAAAGAGATGGTAACACTAGAAGTAGATTGACTGTATGAGACGTCAGTTCGTGTTGAGTCTTGCATGGTCATTGGACAACTTTTACAAGGTAAAATAAACAGTTTCTCGAACGACGACCCAGCGGCCCATGGGAACCGTTTCGATGGTAGACATTTTAGCTGTGCTGGATGACCGCACGGGTTAGGCGGGGACTTGCAGAGGAGCTCGCTACTCGTGCTGGCAAGAGGCATCCGTCTAATCAAAAGCTATGAAGGGAGTCCATTATAGCGCTGGGCGCTAGTGCCTAGTTCATATAGATGAGTCGGCATGGGCGGAGATCCGTGTGTATGCCTTTGGATTTGAGTCGAGTATTGTGTTCACTATATCAATGAGTCGAGTCGAAAGCGTGCACAATCAGAAGACAATGTTTGGGCCTAAGATTTGGCTGCAACGAAGAAACCGTGCTTCGGTGTAGCTTCCCTTCCCGGAAATATTTTTTATTCATTTATTTGATTTAATGGTGATTTTTTTAAATTTGTTTTATAAATAATTAGTTAGATAACTATTACGGTAGATAATTTTTGCCATGGTTAAGAATTGGAGTACAAGACGACTAGGAATCATGGCACGGATAGCGCAGTAGCGTGCTTTGACTAGTGTTTAGCCATGGTAGGGGAAGGCCGAGTCATAGGATTGTTCTAACTAGGAAAATCAGGCCAAGTTGTGACTTAACCCTACCGAATATTTTATTTATTATTTATTTAATTATATTATTGAGTTTTCGGGAACCCGGTTGTACCAAACCTGTCTAGATTAGACCCAAGTCAAATCCAAGTCCATGTAGTCATGTAGTGGGACCAAATACGGCCATGTAGACATGTTTGGTAAATGCAAAGATTTTGTATATATTTTAGGAATTGGCAATTATTCTCTAGATATTTATTATATGTAAATTATAAGCATTATTAATATTAAATAGTGTTTTAGAATATTTATACGATTTTCTGGGGCCCAGTAATGGGAGTATATGATATGCCCATCTAGGAGCTACTATTAAATTATTTTAATTACTAGTGGAATTATTATTATTAATAAATATTATTATTGTGGTTATTAGAAATAAACTATTTATTACTATTAATTATTATCGTTTTATTATTTATCAAAAGAAATATGTGTATGTGTACGTATATATAATGATATAGATTATATATATGTGTGTATGTGTACGTATATATATATATATATATATATATATATATATATATATATATATATATATATATTTTTTTTTTTTTTTTTGAAAATATATATATATATATATATATATATATATAATATATATATATATATATATATATATATATATTATATATATATATATATATATATATATATATATATATATATATTTATATTTATATTATATAAGTGTGCGTGTGTATGTATAGATAAAAAAAATACATGTATATGTGTGTGAATATATAAATGTATTTGTGTGTGTGTATAAGATATATATAAGTTGTGAATATATATATGTATTTGTGTATGCGTATATGTGTAAATATATATACAAACGTATATAGTACTATGTATACATATATGTATATATATATATACATATATGTGTATATATATATATATATATATATATATATATATATATATATATATATAAAATAAGAATGTAAATATATTAATAGTTGCTAATGAGTAGAAAGAAATAAAGTAAAAGAAAAGGAAATAAAAGAAGCAGTAGCAACCGAGGCCCGGCCTGCTCACAGAGCCAAGCAGCCAGCCCCACAAAGCCAGCAGACCCGAACTCCCAGCACAGGGAATTCCCAACCGAGAGGAACTAATATATCATATGTATATATATAGAAGTTGAGACATCGAGGGAGAGGATTTCGACCAAACCCTAGCCGCGCCTCCACCCCAGGCCACCCCAGCACATGGACAGCCACCCTGGGCCACCGCCGCCGGCCGGAAAAGCCGCGCGTGCACAAACAGAGCAGCAGATCCCACAACGTTCGCACAGCAAGGTATGCCACTTTACAGATATGGTTCTTCCTCCATAGTCGACGATTTTACGAGCTATGAACTCCTACATGTAGTCCACATGACCCTCTAGAGATCCTAACAAATAGATCACAACGGGATCGACCGGTCGATTCACAAAATCGACACAAAGTCGTCACAAATCCTGTTCGTAAACAGGGTATAGTTTTGTCCTCAACCCCATTTTGGAAGGCCATTCTTGGTCAATCCAGAGAAAAATCTAGGAATCTACTTGAACAAGTTTTTAGACAACCTAACAAGGATTAAAATTCCATTATTAGTTTTATTTATGGCTTTGTATCCAGTAAATTAAATTGATTAGAAATTTAGGAAAAATCTGTTTTGAAAATCCTAAAACTTCTCGATACGGGGTCCGTTCCGACAAACCGGGCGACGTGGTTGCGAACCGAAAGCATCAAAAGGTGCGTAACGGCTTTGTGGTCGTATGGGCTTTGACGGAATTCAAATTGGTCGCGTGTGCGCGACGAATTTGATGCGTATCCATCAAAATTGACCGTATCATGCACTTTGTAGATTTCTCAATTACTTTGTGCACGCTCGTCAGATCGAGACGAAACTTGCGCCATCAGGACCGTATCGTTTTTTTGGTCCTGTATGCCAAGTTTGGTCCGATTTTGAGACAGTTGATAAAATCACAGTATCGCGGGCCCTCCCGGTCTGACTCAACGGGTGATTTTGTGCACGGCCCGTCGGAATCCAAAATTGGACATACCGTTGGGTTCATATAAAAAAACTAGATCCGTAGACATGTAGTTTGACGACTTTAGAGACCATTGACTTTGGCACGCTTTTCGGTACAAAGCTGGTCCAACGGCGGACATCGTTTTTGCCCGAAATTACCGTTTTTCCCCTGTGTCCAGAATTGGACTTAAGGACAGACAATCCTAGCTAATTTGACTATTTTGAGACTGTTGGCATTGTTTGTTTCAGCTTTTGGAGACAATTGTGATGATTTGGACCTTATGGCTTAGCAGTGGACTAGATTGTTATTGGATCTGCGTGCAACCTCCAGGCAAGTATACCATGCCTCCCTCTACAGTTTTATTTACATGCATTGCGTTTCATTTTCTAGTTTTGATTGTTTATGAACATGTGCTATTCTTATTATATTCTTTTGAGTCGTTTTCATTGCATATAGCCGTGTTCATGTTTGGTCTTGTGGTTCACACTTGGAGTTTCTCGTCAGTATCTTGCTTGAGTCGTGTCATAGAACGAGTACGTGTATTTGAACTGCTAAATCCTTGATATTGTTTCCTTGGCACCAGAGAGTCCACACACGGGACAAGGGTGTTTTCCTTGATCTGTTTATATCCGTGAGTCCACACTCGGGACTAGGATGTCGATTATTGCACCAGAGAGTCCAAACACGGGACGAGGGTGTAGACTTGACTTAACATGACTTGCACCAGAGAGTCCACGCTCGGGACGAGGGTGTTTACATCAGAGAGTCCACACACGGGACGAGGATGTAGTATTTGCACCAGAGAGTCCACACTCGGGACGAGGGTACCTTGCCGTGAACTAACCAGAGAGTCCACACTCGGGACGAAGGTTAGTGTTTAGTTCAAACCAGTGAGTCCACACTCGGAATGAGGGTTTGGTTCTTCCATTGATCTCGTGTTTCGTTCATCCGGCAGTTCATTTACGCGTAGTTGTTCTAGTATTCGTGTTCATGTTCTAGTATTCGTGTTCATGTTCTAGTTTTCGTGTGTTCGTGTTCGTGTTCGTAGTCATTTGTCTTGTTCTTGTTCTTTCTTGTTTATTTCTTGCGCATGATAAAACTTCTAGATAGCCATGTATATTATGTATCTTGCTATGTCCTCTGAGGACCTGATGATCTTCTCAGGTTTAGCGATTGCATGGAGTTAGCTAGTAGTTCTGGATGGCAGAGGATTTACGGTTCTTGCGGGATTTAGATATCGTTATCATGTTTATTATCCGCTCGTGCCTTATGTTCCTTATCATGATATACTTTTCTTGTTAGTTACATTTATAGACTCATATCATTTCTAGAGTCTTATCGGACATTTATGCTAGTGGACTGCAGACCACGACCCATACTTGTTCATTCTTGTTTATATGATTCATGTGGATTCAGATATAGATTTGTTTGCCATGATTTGGCAGTATACCATAGTCTTGACAGCGTTTACGTATTCGAGTGGGGCTGGAGTCCGTTCGATACGTAGCTGGGCTTGCTCACGAGCTCGCTTCTGAAAAGCGGGTGTGGGTCGTGACATTCGGCATGAGATGTAGCGTCAAATCTTATGTTGTCGACATATAACTTGCATAAGTTAGTTTGAGTCAATGGAGTTTAAGTAGGAAACCGCCGCAAGGCAAAGTTGGTTGAGTGACACTAAGTTCACAAGTCTCGATTGGGTCAGTTGGTGATCAAAGTAGCAAGGACCGTGAGGCGGCGATATGGTTAAGTCACACTGAGTTGCGAGGTACGGCACAAAGGATTTGTAGCACGGTCACAAAAAAATTTGGGTACTATCGCGTAGTTGTATCTCTTATTTTGGCCGAATGGCAAGAACGACTTGATAGGTTAATGTTGTTAAGTTGACGTTGTTGTTGCAAGCATGGGATGGTCTAGAGACACAAAATAGGCCAAGGCGTCGGTCCTAAAATAATCCTAAGACAAGAGTAGAAAGACAATCAAAAGGGTTATGTTACACAATGTCACCCCCAGTTTTTGAATTAGGGGTATTTTCGTTATTTTCCAAGTTTTATAATTTTTGGGAATTTTATTTGATTTTATAGGATTTTTAGGGATTTGGTTGATTGGGTTTGAATTTTATCCAATTTGGACTTAAGTTGGAGACCCGGGTAGTCTGGACACTAGTGGGACCCACATACTAGCTGGGCTTGGCCCACATGCAATCCTAACTAGGCTAGAAAACCATAAACCATACTTCCATGGCTTAACTAGTCATTTTAGAGGCTTAATTAGTCATTTAGAAGTTGAACCAAACCGAACCGAACCAAACCAAACCCAAATCAAACCAAACCAAGTCTAATGGGTTGGGGGCCTAATGGGTCTCCACCCAAACCCATTAAACCCCCCCTGGCCGGCCAAGTATAGGCCACTCCCCCTCCTCTTTCCTTCACTCCTAAGCAACCTCTCTCTCTCTCTTCACTTCTTTTTTTCTTTTTGGAGTTTCTCCTTCAAGAAGAACAACATATAGGTAAGCTCATTTAATCCTCATTAATTCCTCTATTTCATTTACTCCTTCACAATAAATGTAGAGGAGACCATTCTCTACACAATGACCATAGATTTTGTAGGTTTCCCTAAAAACTAGTTTAAGGATTTATTAGGGGTTTTCCTTTTAGAGAGGAATATATATATATATATATATATATATATATATATTTTATATATATATATATATATATATGTGTGTGTGTGTGTGTGTGTGTGTGTGTGTATAATTATATGTATTTGTGTGTGAGTGTAGAGGAGAGTTGTGGTGGTGGTGTCATGAGAATGTGTGAGAGAGTGTGTGAGAGTGTGTGTTTGAGAGTGTGTGAGAGTGTGTGTTTTAGTGTGTGTGTGTCTATATATATTTACATGTGTGTGTGTGTATGTATTTATTTATATATATATATATATATATATATATATATATATATATATATATATATATATATATATATATATATATATATATATATATATAGATATAGATATGTGTGTGTATGTATTTATATATAGGTAGGAGAGTGTGTGTGAGTGTCTATATATATATATGTAGATGTGTTTGTGTGTTTGAGAGTATATATATATATATATATATATATATATATATATATATATATATATATATATATATATATATATATATATATATATATATATATATATATATATAGCTAGATGAATAGATAGATATATATATATTTATAGAGGGGTAGGGGAATGAAGAGAATAAGAAGTGGCAGCAGCAGCTGCTGTTGGGGGGGGGGGGTGTGAGCTGCTGCCCCCCCAACTGCACAGCAGCAGCAGCAAAATGCAGTATAGCAGCAGCAGTTAGCAGGGCAGCAGCAGCAGCATTTAGCATTAGCAGCAGCAGCAGATAGCAAGAGCAGGAGCAGCAGTAGAATGAGAAGAAGAATAAGAAGGAGAATAAGAAGAAGAATAAGGAGAAGAAAAATAAGAAGAAGAATAAGAAGAAGAACAAGGAGAATAAGAATCAGAAGAAGGAAAAGAATAAGAAGAAGGAAAAGAATGAAAAGAATGAGAAGAAGGAAAAGAATAGGAAGAAGGAAAAGAACGAGAAGAAGGAAAGGAATAGGAAGGAGGAAAAGAATAAGGATAAGGAGAAGGAGAAGGGAAAGAAGAGTAGTAGTGTAGGAATGTAGAAAATCAAATTAGAGAGGGTTGTGAGTGAAACGGATTTGGTGAAAGGGTGAAATTGAGTTCCGAGTGTCGGAATGCGTCCAAAATTGGATGAGACTTAGATTATATGATTTAAATTTTGTGGGTAGGCTCCCGAGTTAAAATCGAGGTTTCGTGTGGGAGTAGGACGATGGTATCACACCGTACCATCGCGTATCTTGAGATATTCAAGATAATCGGTAATAGGCCGTAAGATGGACTGGATGTCCACTCTACCTAGGAAGCTTGGTAGGTAATGAATGTATAGGCTAGTATCCTACTACCCTAGGAAGCACGGGTCGAAATACCAAGCGTAGGTAGGCTAACTTGGTATTTGCCTAGGTTAGGAATTTACCTTTGTAAAGGGTAAATTAAGATATTGGCCTACGGCCAAGATATGGGTTTCGGAGTCCAAGATGGACTTGGATATGGGTTGTAAGGGTTGGTAATGGTTAGAAATAGTCAATACTTTACCCAATTTAGTCCCAAATTTTATTAGAGTTGAACAGTTGACCAAAAGTCAACTGTTAGTCACAATTGACCTAAAGTTGACCTAGGATTGACCAGAGTTGACCAGTTGACCAAAAATCAACTGTAAGTCAACTGTTGACTTAAATCGGCCTAGTTTAATTCCGTTTGACTTGCATTGACCTAGTTTGACCTGGTTAGGCCTAATATGACTTAGGTTGACCCTGTACAATCTAGTTTGACGTGTCTTGACCTAGAATGACTTAATAGGATTTAAATTGATTTGACTTTACTTCCTAAACATAGTATTGATACGTCTTGTTATCTATAGGTCCTCGAGGCGCTGTATTGGATCCAGTTGACATATTATATCATATCACAGGCGAGTACATTCTCTGATAACTTTTTCCCAATTTATGATAACTGTTATGATTCATGTACTTAGTGTAGATATACTTGTTCCTGACACATGGTTCTCACAGATTGGTATTCCTGGATCTCGACGAGAGGTGTTACTCCTTGTTAGCTTGGGATGTATTATACAAGCCCCCTTGTAGCTCTTGCGCAATATATGGTCACCGATTCTAGAGAAGACTTGCTCCCTTCTTATAGAATCCCGTGCAGTGACCTGTCCTGTTTGGATCCATTCTACCAGTTGGGGGTGGGGGAGTAGTAGCGTATGCCTATGATCAGATCCATCCCGCATTCCCGAATAGTGTTAGTCATATACCGCACTTATGACTAGCCAGGCCAGTTACTTACAGGTGCCTAAGCTGATCACAAGTTGAAACTGCTACTCACACACATTGGATAGATGGCTTACCCTGATTTGTGTACATACCATAATTCAGTTCTACTTTCCTGTTCTAGCTCTAGTTCTACAGCTTACCATGCCATGACACATATATGTACACTCCATAATTTTATTGTATATGCTCTATTTACAGTCTTATGGCTTTTATTCTATCTTGAGATCTGTTATGAGATATATATACTCGTTCCATCCTGACCGAATATGTTGAAAATATTACAGATACAGAGGAGGACTATTACTGCACTTACTACGGCCCACCGGACGTAGTATGTTTAGAGGCAGATACCCTAGATCTGCAGGGTGCAGTACCGCAGGGCGAGATACCGCCTATCCTGTAGATAGAGTAGATTTTTGTACTGGACCTTGTCTCCAGTTACTTTTGGGACTGTTATTATTTTGGCTAGTATTAGAGACTTTGGACTTGGACTTGTATATTCTTTGTGTTTGGACTTGACAGGTTATATTTTATTGTCGTGTTGTCTTTATCTTTCAGTACTTTGCTTTATCATCTTAGAGTTGTGATTGAGTACTCATATATTATCATTGCTTGTCCTCCGTTCGGAGTTGACCATATTCTTATAGGTTTTTGATATTATATAAACTGTTGTTAGAGTAGTAAACCTACAGCGTTTCACGCCATTTTTACGGTGTAGGCTGGGCGTTGTTATGCACACGTGCCCTTACAACGGGTGCAGGTCGTGACACGTTTTTAGCGGTGGCCCATGCAGGTCCTGAAGTCGCAATTAGTACGATATCGTAGCGGCACTCGTCTTAGAGTGTTGACTACGAGCCTGTGTTATATATAGGAGGTGGTAGGCTAAGAGTACTCAATCACAGTAGGATATTTCCTTGCTTATTTTGCTTACCGTCTTTGATATTGATTTAATATATTTTAGCTGTCCTCCTTTGATATAATCCTTCTTGTGCCATATTGATATCTTCCTTTCAATCTGTCTCCAGGATGGTTATGACTCATTCTTTCGGTAAGGAGCACGGGGAGATGGAGAGGTCTGCTACCTCTGGCGGACAGGCTCCAGTCACTTCCCCTGCAGTTAGGATTTCAGTAGGGGCTCACGGGGGTACTCCTCCAGCGCTCTCGATGACTGTCCCTGGGTCACAGCGGGTGCTCTTCCTACAGTACCGGGGGCTACGACGGGAGCTGTCGGGGGCGTTCTTTCTCCTCCTCCTCCTCCTCAGCAGAGGACTCCTCAGTTGGTGGTGGGAGCTAGTCCTCCGTTGCCTCCTCTGCCTACAGACATGGGGCAGATGCTCGTATTCTTTCAGCAGGTGCTGGAGTCCCAGCGGTCCCAGCACGAGGCACAGATGAGACAGACTGAGGCCATGCGCCAGGGCATGGAGGATGCTCATAGGTTGTCCCTGGCTACGGTGGAGCGTGGGGCTCCACAGAGGGAGGTGCATCAGCAGAAGCCCGGAGACATCCAGGCTTTCAAGAAGATGGGTCCGAGGGATTTCAGAGGGACCGAGGGCATTGTATATGCTGATGACTGGCTCGAGGATATCGAGCGTCAGATGAGGGCCTTCCGCCTGGCAGACGACCTGAATGTCGAGGCGGTTGGCTTGCAGTTATTAGATGTTGCCCGGACATGGTTCCGGAAGGAGCCGGCTCTTGCAGGAGAGGGCCACACTTGGGCTGAGTTTCGGGCCCTGTTCAGAGAGAAGTTCTTTTCCTCCACAGACAAGATCGGCCTAGTACGGCAGTTTCAGAACCTGCAGCAGGGCAGTATAACTGTGGAGGAGTATGCGATGGAGTTCGGCCGGCTGAGCCGATACGTCGAGTACATGGTGAGCGACCCAGTGATCCGAGCAGAGCGCTTCCGGGAGGGATTGACATGGAATATCAAGATCCTGATCCCTTCCTTCTATGCGACATATGCAGAGGTCTATGCGGAGGCTCGGAAGGTGGAGAGAGAGTAGGGCTTGAAGCCGAAGAGGGATCGTGAGTTATTTTCGGGGGCCAGTAGCAGCACAGGGGCTGCTAAGCGCCCTCAGCTTCAGCATCAGCCGTTCCAGCATCATCAGCAGCAGGTGTAGGCCAAGGCACCTGTCTAGAGGGTTCAGCAGCGTCAGGGGCAGGATGATCTTCCGTGCCACTTCTACAAGAAGCCCGGTCACCTCTTTGAGTTCTGCAGGAGGAGGCTGGGTTTGTGCCTCTTTTGCGGTGCCGTTGGGCATCAGATACGGGAGTGTCCTAAGAACCCCCGTGTCACTGGAGCAGCTCAGAGGGCACCTGTTCCGAGGGCACCAGCTAGTGTGCCTGTAGTTCAGCAGCAGGGTCCACTTTCGACCCAGCAGGAGCAGTTTGTCCAACACCGCCAGCAGAGGGGTGGTCAGGGTAGAGCCTTTGCTCTTGCAGCCGAGGAGATGGAGCCCATAGTAGAGGGGTGGTCAGGGTAGAGCCTTTCCTCTTCCTTTTCAAGTATTTATCCAAAAACTATTTCGATTGACAAAATATATTTTCAAGTATTTATATAAAATATTTTACTAAGTTATAATTTGGCCTAAATTAGTTATTAATATTTCGATTTAATTATTTAAAATATTTTTATCAAGTGTAGATATTATCTATAAGCATGTTTATACAAACTTTGGGTATTAGCCTCAATCAAAAACTTCTCTATTTTTTAATTATTTTATTTATAAAAATAGTTTTTAAGGATTATAAATAGTTTTCTAAAGTCATATCTATATTATTTATCAAACTCCTTCGATTATCATCCAGTCCATGGCTAGTCCCACAACTCCTATTCCATTACCAATTCTGTACTTCATTATGCCGACCCTAACTAATCTGTCCGTTCTGAACCCGATGGAACTGTCCGTGCCACTATCCGAGGTCACCTTGTGTAGTTGTTACCCGAAGTCGCAGTTCGTGCCACATTGATCATTGCAGTACACCAGGCGTCATACCAGGCAAGACACCTTGCCATTTGCTGTTTATTTATTTTAGCTCATATTTTATGTATTATTTATTTTCTTTATGCAAAATAAATTATGATATATGGCATAACCTGTTAGTACTTACTACTCAGTTATATTTCCTGCTATGTATTATTTTTACACATTAAACCTAGATTTATGGGACCACCTTGTATGTTCCATTCATTGGTCTTGACAAGTCGTACCACGAAGTTGTGTCGCATGTAGAACACGGACGTGCGTGATTAGCTGGCCACCAGTACGTACATACCGTGCGATAGGAATAACCGCTAATAGAGATTGCATGCTTAGTTTGACTTGGCGGTTAATAGTTGTTTTGTGTTGTGGATACAACACAGTAGGCATTGGGCGGGGAGGACAATTCCTTAGCGTATGGGCTTCGATGCACTTTCGCTTGTGACCCGGACTCTTTGCTGGAGATACGGGGTTGATGACCCATGATTACTGACGGCCACTGACGTTCTGCGGAACGTTATGCTCTTACTGATTAGGCCTCTGGTGCCCAAAGGGGGGACCATGCCGATCCTATTTAGCCAGGGCCCATGCGTAGAAAGGATTGTTCTTAACTATATTTCACTTAGAACGGTTAGGCACCTTTATCCGTTAGGTATGAGTACTTTTGGTTTGGGTACTTGTATCTGACCGTGGCTTGGAACAATAACTTGTCGTGGATTACTTCGTCACATCTTGTCCTTGTTTAGTTGTAGGTGTGACTTACTACTTCGATGAGAAGGTATTGAACCTTGTTGGGGTCCGGATACCATATTGGATTCATAGCATGAAAAGATACGTCACTGTGAATTTGTTTACCATCTCCTGTCCTTGTTTGGTTGGGGGGATGGTAAGCTAGTTCAATAGGTGTGTATTGGACCATGTTATAATTTAATTGACTCATTTATTTGAGCAATATTTATTCAGTTTATATGGCATGATATTATGTGTCTTGTTACGTCCCTCTGAGGACCTGGTTATCTCGTCAGGTGTGTGCTCTTGTCTTTCGCAGGTGTTCTAGCTCTAGCCGTGATCATTGCTATTTCTTCGAGGATGATTGCGCTTGGATCGTCTTCACTTCGCTCGCCAAAATCATTTTTTTTCTCATATATTTTTCCTTTACTTGTTGGTAGTGGATTTGTCTCCGCCCAACATATTGTACCAAGACAATTCATAGTTGATTATATGATATCTTTTATTCATTTATTTTGTGTGGATGAGATTAGTTATGGTTCTACTGTATTTTACAGCTTATGTATCCATACGAGGCCTATGTACTTCGTATGAATGCAGCTGGCATGTCTACGTTCCTAGTCCTACGTATTTTGGGACTGGGGTGTTACATGGGGTCTTGGATGAGGATGGTGAAGAAAATGTCAGAAAGAAGTGGGGTGCAGGTGGTAGTTGTCGATGGGGATTAGAATAGGGTTAGATTAGGGATTTGATGAATCGTGTCGGAGTTGTCGACACGGAGGAGGTGGATAATATATATGTAAAACTATGGAATAGGATATTGGACACCGATACGATGCACGACTCTTATGGGTGGAATTTGTGGAAGATTAATTGGAATTTATGGAGGAGTACCTGCCTATTTATAGGATGTGGAAATTCTCAGTTGGATAAGTAGTAGGGGTTTTAAATCTCTCATAGATAATTGTCACATTCGTTTTAAAACAAAATCAAATCTAAACCAAATCCAATTAGATAACTTACATATTTAAATTAAACTATTTAAAATAAATAAAATCACTATTTAATTTATCACAATTAAATTCAAATTATCTTTTTATAAATAATAATAATTAATTAATTACGAAAATCATAATAAATATTTAAGTATTAATAGGAAAAATTTCAACTACCTTTTTTAATTAAATAGCATAATAATTTCAAAAATGAGAATAATTGTTTTAAATTGTAATAGGAAATATTTTTAAGATACAGTTTTTAATAATTTAGATACACAATTTCGAAATAAACATAAATAGTCAAATAAAAATACCTTCTTGCTAAATAATTTATTATAAATAATAAAAATTAATCTTGAAAATATACATGAAATTTTTTTTTCATGTGCTTTACACGTAGAATATTCACATAATCTAGTTTTCTAAATTATCACTATTAAAATAAGATGGCCTTTTATAAATAACTAAAATATTAAGTTTTGGCAACCTCGATAGATACTTTTTACAACTTTTAATAAAAATAATAATTATATATTATTTTGAAACCATCACCGATCAAAAACTATTTTTCTAAAATATATACCTCGCACATATTCACACTCGACGAGTAAATACGAAAAACGTAAATTCCCGCGCGACGTACAATACGACTATGCGACGTATAAATACAAAAAAAAATTAGTACTAAAATATAGTAAAAATTTAGGGATTTTATAGTCTTACTCGCTGGTTCAGGTCGAGATGACAAGGAACTGGCATCAATAAGAAGATCCAAAGATGTAATAGACCTTCATTTGTTATATTTAGAATAAAAATCCGAGATGTAGTAGATTTTTATCAAGATGTATCTATATTTTTAAAGAAGGAATAAAGTATAATGTTCTCTTCTTTATGATTTGATTTTGATGTGATGATATGGAAAATAGAATCCAGAAGAAATGTGGATGTGACAAGTTACTGATGTAAATAATCGAAATTCAGAGGTATGGGGGACGTGAATTCATATTATTTAAAATAAAAGACAATAAATGCCAAATGAATGATAAGTCAAAGAAAGTGAACGAATGAACAGTCACTTCGGTTTTCGAGGAAAAGATGTTGAATGAACGAACAGTTGTCTCGATTCTCGAAAATGAATGAACAGTTGGGCTTCTTTCAAAAAGTCGCAGCAGTTCTCGAAACCGACTATCTAGTCGTTCTGTTTATAAATAGAGCAAAACTTTCGTAAATATCGTCAATTTCTTTCCTTTCTGTACAAAATATCTTCCAAAGATTTGCTCACTCCGAAGATCGAAGGAAAGACCGAGACACCTCCTGCTGAGCCTCCGATGCCTCTTCAGAAAGAAAGGGGTGAAGGCACAACTGCTCGTGGACATGACTTGATTGCCAAGCTAGTGGAGCCTGGGAAGACTGCCGAAGAAGGGGCATTGAGGATGGCTGCTTGTGAATTCCTAGTACGTTCAGACAACGACATGTTTGAGCTGTTGGCAAACTATGTATTTAATCATGAAGGATCGGGGCCTCCTCTCTGTCCTTAATGTTATGTAATTCCATTCTGCTTTTGAATAAAATAAACTTTATTTGCATTATTTCTCTGAAATGAAGTATATTTTGCTTTTATACATAATATTTCTTGAGAAATTTGCCATTGATAGGCATCATAGCAACTCTGCCATCCATATTTGTTATTTGATAGGCTCCATTTGAGAAAATCTTATTTACCACATACGGCCCTTTCCATTTTGCCTCAAACTTGCCTTTGCTCATATGAGTCATAGTCATAGGACGTCTGACTGTAAGAACTAGCTCGTCTTCCTGAAATGTTCATACTCTGACTTGGCAATTTAAAGCTTTTGAAATCTGGGCTTTATAAAGTTCGGTATGCTGTTGAGCCAGTAGCCTTTTCTCGTCTAGCGCCTTCAATTCTTGAAGTCGAAGATGATCATTATTTTCTATAGTAAGTTCATTAGCAATGGCGATTCTCAATGATGGAATTTGAATTTCCAGTGGTAAGACAGCTTCACATCCATATAGTAGCGAAAAAGGTGTGCAACCTGTGGGATTACGGACTGTGGTACGATAAGCCCATAGACATTCCCCAAGTTTCTCACTCCAATTACGTTTGTTAATAGAAACAAACTTTTTAAGGAGTTTGATAATAGTCTTATTGAATGCTTCGGCTAACCCATTAGTTGCAGGATTATAGGCCGTAGAAGCAACATTATGGATTCTGTTGTCATCACAGAACCTAGTAAACTTCTAACTGACGAACTGTGTTCCATTATCATAGATAATTCGACGAGGTGCACCAAATCTGTATATCACATGATGTTTGATGAAGTTGATGACACTACTAGTTTTCACTTCAGCCAGAGGTATAGCTTCAGTCCATTTAGAGAAATAATTGATTATAGCCAAGATAAACCGATGTCCTTTAGAAGAAGGAGGATTGATAGGACTAATTATGTCCATGCCCCAAACTTCGAAGGGCCATGAGGCAGCAGTCGGGTGAAGAAATTCCGATAGTTGGTGAATGAAATCTGCATGAATCTGACATGCTCGATATTTTCTTGCATATTCGATGGTATCTGATACCATAGAGGGCCAGTAATAGCCCATACGTCAAAAATGATCCTGTAGTTTAGGACCAGGCTGATGTGCTCCACAAATGCCATCATGAGATTCGCGTAATATCTGCTTTGCTTCATCACCAGCAAGACATCTCAAAAGTAATCCATCAAAAGTTCTTCGATAGAGAGTTTTAGTAGTATGATTATAATAGAATTGAAGTGATCGACGACGAATACTTGTAGCTTCCTTAGGATCTTCTGGCAATATGTCATGTACTGCAAAATTAATAAAATGTGCTCTCCAGTCCTCGCTAATGACATTGACTTCAGTTGAATTGCTGAATTCAATGTTATGGTTGTTTTCAACACAAAATAGTTCTCTATTATATACAACAACCATTTGTTGTCTTTTGACTGGAACTGCCAATACCGCAGATAGGTTAGCTAAGGCATCAGCATTTGTATTGCATGCACGACGTACATGTTCGATGAGGAACCCTTTGAACGAAGAAGCTATTCTGATAGCTGCTTCATGGTATGGTACCAGATCTTGATGTCAAACTTCATATATGCCTCTAACCTGATTAACAATCAGCTTAGAATCACTATATACTTCGAGATATTCAATATCCAGTTGTTTGGCTAATTGGAGTCCAATGAGTAAAGCATTGTATTCTGCTACATTGTTGGAGTATGACTCATCTAAAGAATAAACTATCTGAATAGCTAATCCATCTGGTGAAACAAAAAAATTTCCTACTCCAGCAATAAGAGTGCCTCCGGGTCCAATTCTAGAAGCTCCATCAAAGAATAAATGCCAAGTAGGAAATTCTTCTGAGATCATATTTGATTTCAATGTTTCGTCTGGAATCTCGTCATAGAGCTTAGATGTTTCAGGGACAGAATGAGCTGCTAAGAAGTCAACAAGTGCTTGGCCTTTCACAGACTTTTGAGGAACATAGACTATATCATATTGTGCTAATAATATGGCCCATGTAGCAAGCCTGGAATTGAGCGTACTTGGCTTCTTCATTAAGACCCGAAGAGGATTAACTCGGGATATAACATGAATAGTTTGGCCTATGATGTAATGTCTTGTCTTTTGAACGACAAACATTAAGGCTAAACATTCCTTCTCCACCGGACTATAACGATGTTCAGCTCCAATCATCGTTCGACTAAGGTAGTAGATGGCTTGTTCATGACCTTCCTTGTTATTCTGAGCTAGCAAAGCTCCCAATGAATGGTCCATTGCCCGGCCATACATCATAAAGGGTATTCCTTAAATCGGTAGTACAAGAATCGGTGGACTCATTAACTACCGCTTTATGTCATCAAATGTTCGTTGACATTCTTTCATCCAAATGAAAGATACACCTTTTTTATTAACTAAGTAAATGGTCTGCAACTTCCAGATAAATTTGAAATGGACCACATGATGTACGCAAGTCGACCTTGGAATTCTCGTAGCTTTTTTAGATTGCATGGATGACGCATCTCTTGAATGGCTTTGATCTTCTCGGGATCAACGTATATACCTTTAGAGGTAATGACGAATCCGAGAAATTTGCCACTAGAGACACCCAAGAAAGACTTGGTAGGGTTCATTTTGAGTTGATGCTGGCGCATTAAATTAAAAATAGTTCTTAAATCTTGAATGTGATCTTCCTTTAGACGACTTTTAACAGTAATATCGTCAACATAGCATTCGACAGTCTTTCGCAAATGATCTCGAAAGATAGTACTCATAGCCCGCTGGTAAGTTGCACCTGTGTTCTTAAGACCGAACGGCATGACTGTATAACAATATAATCTACGAGGAGTACAAAATGAAGTGTGTTTTTTATCTTCAGGATTCATCCGGATTTAATTATATCCAGAAAACCCATCCATGAAAGAGATTCCTTCAAATCCACAAGTATTGTCGATCATGACATCAGTAATTGGGAGAGGGAATTCATCTTTAGGGCAAGCATTATTGAGATCCCGAAAGTCGATGCAAACCCGAACCATTTCGGCCTTCTTCAAAACTGGTACAACGTTGGCTACCCAGTCAGGATGTTGTTCTTCTCTGATAAAACCACAAGCTATAAGCTTTTTGACTTCATCATCAATTGCATCCATCATTTCAGGCTTGAATCGCCGTTGCTATTGTTTGACTGGCTTAGCATTTGGCAAGATGTTAAGTTTATAAGTTACAACTTGAGGATCTAATCCTGGCATATCTTCATAACTCCAGGCAAAGACATCAATATATTCACGAATAAGGTGAATTAGTTCTTGTTTATCATCATCTGGAAGATTTTTGCTAATGAAGATTGGTCTTGATACACCCTTCTCTCCAATATCAATTTGGACTAGTTGATCCTCAATAGGTGGCTCTTGTTGTTCAAAATGATGTTCCCACTGATTGTCCATCCTTTGTGTCCAAGGGTCCACTTCAGGAGCTTCTTCAATGTCATCTTCGTCATCTTTCGAGAATTCGGCAGACACCATGTTAGAAGATACTATCATCCGATGAACATGACCAATGCTGGTATCAAAATCCCATGAAATAGAATCATAAGAGTTAGATCGTTCTTCTTCATCAGATTCGGAAGGTTCTGGAGTTGGAAGTGGTGAAGCATAACCTAATCCCTGCTTCGTTTTACTGTAGTATTGCTGTGATTTTCCTTTTGGAACAGAAATACGAATAGGAGTTCGCCTTCCTTTACTGCTATTGAGGCCTGTTATAAAATCATAGCCCATTTTATGGATGATTGCTTTGGATTGTGGACAATAGCGACGTAATTGTAGTCTTCCTGTATCATCTCTATTATCATTATAGAGCATAATTTTTTGTTCCTCTCTTTTATTAAAGAATATGGGCCTTTCATCTTTCTTTCGAGACGGTACTAAGAAGTACGATTCTTGTATTGAATTCAATGATACCACATTTCGTAGAGATGATACGACTCCTATTGTAAGTGGTTTAAGCTATCTAGCATATCCAAATAACATTGAGTATAGTAAGAAACATCAATATACTGCAAATGAGATGCTTTATTGATTTTTACACCATCATTTATAATAGGACCTTTAGCCTTAAGAGGCTTAGTCAGATTGATAACTAGAGGGGAAGATGAATAACGAGAAGGAGGAGGGAGCTTTTTACGACGAAGGTCGATTACAAGCGGCTCAAAAGAGGTGAATTCCCTTTGTTCCTGACTATCACCAGGAGGCTGCTTCTCGTGGAAAGGAAGATAGATGGTCAGTGGTTTGGAAGACTGAGGACAGGAAGTACATCCTTTGACAGGGATCACCAGAGTATCATTCGGCACACCTTTTTGTTCTTCATCGATGTCCATTGTCAATACCACCTTCATGAATTCCTCTCTGTACATGCGAGAGTCATTGTAGTATGCTTCGACTCCTTTGAAAGGATTCAGATCTGTAACCTCATTTTGGACTTCTCCATTACCATCCATATATTTGAAACATTGATGGAGAGTTGAAGGTACAATATTATGTTCGTGGAGGAATGGTCTTCCCAACAAAGCATTATATGAGCCATGATTATCAATCACGTAGAAAGTCACCTTTATACGAAGATTGTCGATTTGAAGTTTCAGGCATATCTTCCCCAAAGGTTCACTTCTTCCTTGATTGAACCCCAAGATAGTAGTGATAGTTGTAGAAAGATTATGTACTGGGATCTTCAAAGCATCCAGCAAAGACTTTGGCATGATACTAAGAGCAGACCCTGGGTCAATCAGAATGCGATCGACTTTCATGGTGTCCACATACCCCGTAAAATAGAGAGGACGGTCATGACGATTGTCTTCTAACAACATGTCATCTTGTGTAAAAGTAATGTTGGATGTTAATTCAAATACACTATGATAATGTGCACAGCTGACTAGCTCCTTTTCAGGCTTTTTGAGAAGAGTAAGACAAGCATCAGCCTACATCAAAGCTTTACTTAACGTCTCTCGAGTTTCTTTTGAGAGACGTAAGAGTTCAAAGATTGACAATCTTGCTGGAGTATTGGCTAATTGAGCCAATATATTAAAATTATATGGCTTTTTAAGTCCAAGAGATGAGGACTTCTTCAGTGCTTTGTCAAAGCGAACAGGTTGTTTTCCCTTGTCTGCTGATGTCGGTTTATGGGGAGTTGGTTCTACTACCGGCATGGATATAGATGGTATATTCTCAGCATGAGAAGATGATGTAGGAGGAGCATCGAGAGATGGAACAGAATTCTCTTGAGTTTCAGGATATTCCCGAAGATAAGGTTTTCCAGATCTAGTACCAATTAGAATTTTTTCTTCCGCTACTGGTTCAAAGGATACCATGTTGCAGCTCTTAGATTTAGTTTTGGAGTGCTTCTTTTGCTTGAAAGAGGAAGGCGCTTCAAAATCTGCTATTAAATCTGGATGAATCCGCATGATTTCTTCTTTATCTGTGGATAGTGGAACAAGACCTTCATTTTGGGGAGGTAGGAGATTCATGATCTCGAGAGTAGCCATCGAGATAGGGATAACACCATCTTATACAAGTTGTGGTGGAAAGTCACCAAATTGCACAGAAACAACATTAGTTGTCACTGTCTTCTCATCTTGTTGAAGAGTAATCGCTCCAGAGTTGACCATATCTTGGATTTTACCTTTGAGCATGTAGCTTGCTCTGGTTGGATGCCCTATAAATCTGTGATAAACACAATATTTAGGGTGGTCAGTTTTACCTACTTCATCTGACCGTTTTGCCTATGGCAGTTGAAGCTTATTACTTTTAATTAAGCAATCGAAGATGCTCAAAGTATCATCTTCATCAAAGAAATACTCTTCTTTTGGACGAGGTGTTTTCTGTGGTGGTGCTGATGGAGTGGGTGCTGTCTGAGCAACATTAACAGTCAGTGACTCATTGCCCTTGAGATTGATGGCCAATGTTTCTTTACCCTTACGGTTATTCTAGCAATTATTACCACCGGGTGTAGAATGTTCATCTTGGTTAGGGTGAGTCATTTGAACTCCTAACTGCTTAAATTTTTCAGTACTGACCTCTGCTGCCTTGGCATTCACAATGAAAGAAGGCCAATCTTGAAATTGTGTAGATCCCGTCCACATGCTGATAATAGACAACAAGTTTGATTTACAGGTGTCTATTGTTACAGTAGATAGAGTTTCCAAAGACATTTTAAGTGCCTCTCGACGGAATCTTTCAATAAAACTCTCTGTAGATTCATTGTGTCTTTATTTAATCTTAATGAGACAGACATCGTCATGTCATTGACTCCCTCATAAAATCGTTCCAAGAACATTTGCTTAAAACCAGCAAAAGAAGTTATACAGCCATCAGGTAAGCTACGATACCAGCCGTATGCTATACCGGCTAAACAACCGACGAACACTCTGGTAAGGAGAGCATCATTTGGCTGCAATTGGTCAGTCATCACTTCAAAGTGATTGATGTACTGACTTGGAGAAGTGCTGCCATCAAACAGCATAATGGTTGGAAGCTTGTATCTAGGAGGGAATGGAACCTCCTTCCATTCTGTAGGATAGGGTTGTTTTAAGCCAAGTCTTTGTAGGCCATCCTTTTGTTTAAAGGCCTCAAACTGAGTGCGTAAGAGTTTTACAGCCTCATTAGCATCTCCTGATGTTTGAGAATTGGTAGGTTGATTTGAATTGTTAGGTGACGGAACAGCATGGTATTACTACCCCCAGTACCAGACTGACTGGGATCAGCTTGAATTGGTACAGAAGCAATCCTGAAGATGTGGTACCCCCAGACTAACATTAACAGGTACAAAAGATGCTATAAGCTCAGGATTTGTATCAGAGTTTATAACCGGTGGCACTGTATGTCGAGCCACGATTATAGTGTGCATAATTACGACTATTTCAGCCATGGTCTTCAGTTTGTCCTCTAGTACAACAATTCGTTGTTCTTGATTGGCTGAACTAGAAGCGTCTTGATCTTCTGTAATGGCATATACCGTCACTTCTCTTGCTACTATTGACGGGATAGTTTGTTCAGAACTCTTACTATCTGCATCAAACTCAGATAAATAGTCCTCTTCTAGATGAGCGATGGGGAGATCTTCTTGATTAAAGACACCTTGGTTCAAATTTTTATTTCTTGATCTGGTGTATTGAAAGACCCCTTCGCTGGATGCATGAATCCGATCTAAGTATTACTGACTAGGATTACGGAACACATTATGTCTTAGACGTTTTCTATCCCCAGTGCCTTGGGAAGTCATATTGAGAGAAGCATATAACGGCTCGTCTTCATTTTCCATTATAGGTTTAGGAGTTGAAACATAGTTCAGACGATCAAAAACAGATCGTTTAGCTGATTGGCAACAACACTTGATAACCACTTCATGGAGGCAGTGGCGATCTGAAGAGTGATTTAGAAGTGAAGGAGACATCTCTGTGATCTCCCATCTTTGTGTAAGACGTTCTCAGAGATCAGTTACCACTATAGGACGAGAAGAAGTCGGAGGAACATATTCCTTAATGATGTTAGGAACTTGCCTCCTATTCTTCAGATGTTTAGTTCCCTGAGTGTACAAAAAGGTACTTAACTCATTAGCATAAGTGATTGGGTCCTTCTTTTCAAACTTTGGTTTCTGGTACAGATTGGCCTTTGGCATAGGATTCTTGCGTTTCACCAAAGTTGATATTGATTGACGCCTATTGAGATAAGCACGTAAATCAGAGAATTCTGCTCCAGGTGTCCCTGTTTGAGATACCATCAATTTTTCTTGCTTGGATCTTGAAATTTGCAAGGTTGGAAGATCTTGACCAGACCTCATAGGGGTAGGCAAGATGCCTCTTTGATCAGTATTCCTTCCCATAACAGAGATCTGAAGACCTCTGTTTAAAGGAATGGAATTTGATATATCTTCCTCTGAGTCATAGACTAGGAAAGTTTGAGAAAAGACCAAAGGGTACTTTCCTTTATTTTGTAGAGGGTTAGCTAAGAAGCGTTTCCCTCTGTTTTGTTGTGGAACCATCTTAGGCACAGGTTACGCCAGTTGAGGAAGTGTAATAGGGCCTTTCCCTTTGTTCTGTCTAGTTTTGGCACTAGAACATTGTTTCTCCAAGTTCAGAACTGGAGAATTGGAAGAAATAATAGCCAAAAGACTAGATCCCT
This sequence comes from Iris pallida, assembly GCA_029216955.1. Taxonomy (NCBI): domain Eukaryota; kingdom Viridiplantae; phylum Streptophyta; class Magnoliopsida; order Asparagales; family Iridaceae; genus Iris; species Iris pallida. The sequence continues at coordinate 27,044 of JANAVB010035803.1, forward strand.
TGGGTTGCGCCAGAGCAGTAGACTGCGCCTGAACAACTGATTGCTTGGGTTGCACAACAGCAATATGGGCTACTGGTTGCACCATAGCAATATAGGCTACTGGTTGCGCCTTGGCAGCAACATGAGTAGACTGCATCTTAGCAACAACATGAACAGACTGCGCCTTGGCAAAAAGGGAGTAGTGGACTGCACCTTGGCAGTAGGAAGAGTGAATTGTGCACGGGCAGCAGTGGGAATGAGTTGCGTACGGGCAACAGGAACAGGAAGAGTGGGCTGCGCACAGGCAGTAGAAACAGACTGTGCCTGAGCCACAGAGGCAGATTGTGCCTTGGCAACAGAAGCAGGCTGCGCCAGGGCAACAACAACTGTAGAAGACTTAGGAGTCCACGTAGTTTTGTTCTTGGTGATAGCCACAGTGCGCTTGTTGCTCTTCTTGTTGATCATATCTTCATAGGCTGTCTGGTTAACTTGAACAACCAGAGTCTTTTGCGTCTTACCGATTGACGCAACATCACATTGAGTTGTCACCTTCTCATCGGAGGAGAAAGTCGTCCCCAGTAGAGTTGCCATTTTGTTTGTAAAAACAAAAAAGTTTTGATACAAACTTTAAAAAGAGTACAAATATACAATTAAATTCTGGGAAAGTACAACTATAGGAATCTGATCAAAAGACGATCACTTTATCCCTTGGACTATGTGAACTTGAAGACTAGAGCCTCTAGAGAATGCATCAGTAATTTTACAAGAGTACTTGATCTCTGTGTGATCCTTTGATAATGATTAGAAACTTTATTTATAGAGTTCTAGAAATAACTGTTTTAGCAGTTATTCTGATATGCGCGAGGCTGAACTGCGCCACTTTGGGTTGCGCCAACCTTATGTTGCGCCAACTTCCATTCAGTTAACAATCGTGTACTAGCTGTATTTAGACGCGTGGCATCATGTAATTGAGATGCGCATGGTCGTGTACAGAGTAGTAGACACATTTTGAGAGATTGGTGGCATGTGCACCACGTCATCCTGTTTTAGAATATAAGTTGTCTCAAATTTATCAATGTTGCGCGAGCTTCAGTCAACGAGTCAAACTGCGCCTGATTGGGCTGCGCCTAGACACGTGGCAACTTTTGAATATATGAGAATAATTTATCCAGATTGCGCCTAGGCAGAACTAAGAAATTTATTTAGATTGCGCCTAGGCGCCAGGACAACTGTCAATTAAATCTCCTCGAGCGGCACATTTTGAGGGATTCGAAGAGATTTTCTTCATTTACTATGCTGTCAGCAGTCATTGCTGTCAGGCAATGATAGCAATTAAATGTCAGACGTCACATAGGCCTAGGCGCAACGTAGATTGGGTGTAATCTGATGTCAAGTGCAACCTAATCAATGACGCATTTTGATTTCTGGGCTTTAAAACAATGACGCAACTTGATTGCTGGGGTGCAACTTGATTACTGAGTAGTAAAAATATAGCACAACTTGATTTTTAGGCCGTACAAATATGGCACACAAGTCGACGTATACACGCAAATCGAGGTGAACATGTCTCGAGGAGCACGAAGAACAGAAGAACACGCAAGCCAAGGTTGCACTGCTCGAGACAGGCACCCTGCACGAGACAGCGCACTGCTCGAGGTAGCTCGCTGCCCTAGGCACGCAGAGTAAGGGGGCTCACTTCCCGAGGAGCTCACAGTCCGATGAGGAGAGAGAGAGAGCGGAGGAGCTCACCGGGGATGCTCGGCCAGGTGGGGCTGGTCGCCGCCGGCGAAGAAGACAGGGAGAGGGGAGCTCGTCGGGTGTCCGGCCAGGTCGGGGTGGCTCCGCGACAGAGGAAGGGCGGCAGCAGTAGCGCTGCGCTCGACGAAGGGAGCGGGGGAGATCGTCGCCGTCGCGGCCAAGTCGTGAGGAGACGACGACGAAGACAGCCAGATGCCCGGCAGCTCGCGGCGGCTGTCCGTGCCACGACAAGAGGTGGAAGGAGAAGGGGCAGAGGCCATGGGGCTGGAGGTGATAACGATGGTACTGGTAGCGGTGGTCGCGGCAGGAGGCGGGGTGACCACGACGGAAGTGGAGATAGCGCTCGCGGGTGAGGGCGGCGAAGGCGGTGGTCGTGGATGGTGCTGGTGGCGGAGGCGACCGTGATCATGGGGAGGTGGCCGAGTGATAAAGGAAGAAAAAGTGAAGAGAGTGAGGAAAGAGAGATGAGAGGGGAAGGGGGTGCTTCTCTGAGAAAGGAGAGGAGAGAGGTGAGAGAGTGAGGAAAGAGAGGGGGTTAGGTAGAGAAGGGGTGTCGGCTGTGTGGGTGAGGAGAGAGGGAAAGAAAGTGAGAGTTAGGGTTGGGGTTAGGCTTAGATATTTTGGGGTAGGGTAGATATAGGAACAAAAAAAAATAATAGTAGCAATAATAATGAGGATACAATCCACATTCAAGAAAATAACAAGAAAATTTTAAGAATACCCAAATTTAAAATTCCCAAAATCTGAAAATACCGTCAGATACCTATTTTCAAAATAGGGATATGACAAAGTCGTTGCATCAACTACGATTAAGAGCGATTATTTATATTGTTGCATCAACTCTGATTGAGAGCAGTCATTCGTCTCGTTGCATCAACTTTGGTTGAGAACGAGTATTCATCTCTCTCTTAGGAGAATAAATTTTTCGTCTCTCCGAAAATAAGAGTTCAATATTTCCATTTTCCATCAAAAGATCTATTTCGGGAATAACAATCTCAAAGCAAGATTCAGATCTGATGGAGAACAACCATGCACAACTTCTCGATAGAAGTTTTAAACTTAAGAAGTTGACGGGCAGCATTTCAACGTCTGGAAGAGAAATGTTAGCCTTAATCTTCAACTCATGAGCGACGACTATGTGTTGACAGATCCTGAGCCTTTGATTCCAGAGGGTGAAAATGCTCGAAGGATTGCTAAAGCCACGACTTTGCAGTCAAAGTGGAGGCGAGATAACAACCTTTGCAAGTTATTGATCCATAAATCTACGGAGGACTCTCTGGCGGAGTCATACAGCAAGACGATCAATACAAAGGACGTCTGGGAGTTTGTAGAGAATTTCTACCTGGAAGACGAGAACAGGAACAAGATCCACGTGACCGAGAAGGACTAGAGGATGTGGTTTGAGGACGACAAAACCATCTTGCCTCAAGTCAAAGAATTCCTCAAGTTACGTCGGAAGCTGGCGGATGACGGCATGCCCTTGGTCGATGCTTTTGTCATCGGGAGTATTGTTGCCAAGCTCCCACCTGGGTGGAGCAACTTCATCACGGACATGCACCGCAAAAAGCTGGAAGTGGATCTGGAACGCCTCTTGTACTGGATTCATATTGAAGACGAGTTGAGGGCTCAACTCAAAGTGGATGCCTTGTCCAAGCAGATGGCTAAGGCAAATATGATGCAAGGAGGCAATTCCAAAGAAAAGCAAAATGCTCCCTACCAAAAGAAGAAAGACATTTACTATCTGAAGGTGAAGTCGGCTCAGTTCAAGCCCAAGTCCAAAGAAACTAGGACTTATTTCAATATGGCAAGAAAGGCTACTGGAAGAGGGACTGCAAAGAAAAACCAAAATAAAAGGAGTAAGGTGAGGCTAACTTTGTTGTTATAATTGTGCAGGTTGACTCAGCTGGAATTGACACGGACTGGTGGATAGATACTGGGGCCTCGTGTCATGTTTGCTCAAAGAAGAAGTGGTTCACCACGTACCAACCTGTCTATGAGAAGGTTATGATGGTGAACCAGACACAAGCTGAAGTTCTCGGGATCGGAATAGTAGTATTGCAGCTGACTTCGGAAAAGTCGCTGACGTTTCAGAAAGTGAAGCATGTACCGGCCATAGCCAAGAACCTGGTCTCTGGAAGTCTGCACTGCAACACAGGCTTGAGGATAGACATATGCTGGTCAAGTTGTTATGTCTTATAAAGAAACATACTTCGGGAAGGCTTTTTGCATCGAAGGGATGTTCAAACTTCAACTTGTAACTCCTATGAAGATAGTGAGTACAATTTCTTCTTCTGGTTATTTTCTTGAGTTGTGCATAAGAGACTAAGACATATTCATTATAAAAGAATAAACAAGGTGTCTAGTCTTGGGCTTATATCCAAATGTAGGGGTAAGGAGTAGGAGGAGTGTGAGGTCTGTGCGCAGACGAAGATCACAAGGAAAACGTTCAAGCGGGTAAACCGAAGTACAGATCTTCTGGAGTTGGTACACTCAGATATTTGTGACTTCAAATAGTTATCCATAAAGGCCGGGATGAAGTATTTCATTACTTTTATCGACGACTTCTCAAAGTACGCGTTCGTTTATCTGCTCAAGTCTAAAGATGAAGCATATGAGAAATTCAAGGACTTCAAGGCTGAAAACGAACGTCAAATCGGACAACAACTCAAGAGACTCAGAAGTGATCGAGGTAGAGAGTATATTCTCATGAATTCACATCATTCTACAAAGAACATCGAATTATCAATGAGACAACTGCTCCATACTCCCCTCAATCAAATGGTATTGCAGAAAGGAAGAACAGAACTTTAACAGAGATGATGAACTCAATACTGTTGACTGTGGATCTTCCAAATTGCTTCTGGGGTGAAGCAGTGCTTACGGCTACGTTCATATTGAACAGAGTGCCACATGCTACTTCGAAAGTCACTCCTCATGAACTATGGTTCAAGGTCAGACCCAACTTGAATGTCATTCGAGTGTGGGGTGTCTGGCGTACGTAAAGCTTCTGGATTTCAAGATTCAGAAGCTGGAAATAAGGACTACAAAGACTATATTCCTGGGTTATGCTGATAAGAATGATGCCCGTAGATTCCTTGATATTGAGTCAAATCATATCATTGAATCTCGCGACGCAGAATTCTTTGAAGATAAGTTTGCAAGGCACAAGAACATTATTCTCGTGGACATTCCGGAGAATAATGTGAGTGCGCAGAAGGCTCAAGTTCCTTACAAATAGGTAGTCTAAGAAGATGTTGTTGTTGCAAGAACAACGATTGAACCAGAACTGGCAGAACCTGTATCTAAGCGAGTGAGAAGACATAAGGACTTCGGAGAGGATTTTGTCACCTATCATGTGGAAGTAGATCCGCTTACATATGATGAGACGATGAAGACTAGAGATGCTAATTTTTGGAAGGAGGCCATTAATGATGTGTCATGACCCGCACCCTGATTAGGGGCACGACCACGTGGGTACGTCCATCCTACGTTGCAGAATCGACGGTAGAATGCTGTATAGGTCTACTAGAAAGTATGGCATCTAAACACAATATACATGTACCTGTCATCTCCACATGGAGGTATATAATCTCAACTCAATCACAAGACATCTAAGGAAGATAGGCACGAATATCATAAAGATATGATGGAAATATATGAACTAAAAAGATGCAAAGTCACAACACAGTTTAGGATTAAAGATATAACACAAGAATCCCAAAATATAACATATAACATAAGTCTCAATACTAACTGGAATGCAGTCCAGTCAAACCTATCTAACAGTCTAAGCAGAAGGTAAATCCTCTAATGGCACAAAGGACAATGTCTCATCAAAATCTCTATCCTGGCTATACCCGTAAAAGGTAGAGCAATCAGCCAACATGTCCTCTGTAAACATCAACGGTTATCCTGTCAGAAAAATGAGCAAGTACACCTCCAACAACAGTTCTATAGTATTGACAAATGCTGTAAGAGACAATCATAATGGAATACAAGATGATATATCAAAACTGTAAGTAAACCATAATATATAAACTGGAAATCATGTCAGGGTGTAACGTACAGGAAAGTAGAACAATACAGGAATATCTGATGTATAATGTATACATAAAATGTGCCTTGAGATATTATAGCATTATGTGATCAGCTTGGGTCAAGATCAGGCTGTTCCATTTGGCCCGGCTAACACAGAAAAATCTCAAGAAGGGTCAAGCCGGCCAACATGGAAAGCGAGCACAAGAAATATAAGATCTCGCTACACCCTACGTGCAGTGAGGGTGACACAAGCACAAGAATAGTGACATGGGGGTATTGATCACATAACCTATAATAGCTCACCATCCCCGAATAGTATATGGATCTGGACATAGCACGCATGACACGTGATTCTCTAAGAGGGTAGCTAATCCTCCTCAGGAATCGGTGTCTATACAAGTACAAGAAACAAGATCGAACAATGAACAAAAATACCAAGAAAGTCCAGGAATAACATCTCATGTCGAGATCCGACGTATACTAGTCTGTACACCATCGTGACAAGAATCAAGTAAAATACTATAACTGAATCGGATACAGAAGATATCAAGACAAGGAACTATTATCAGAGAATGTACTTGCTTGCTGTCCTGAGCTGTCAAGTAGGGTCGATGCTCAGAGTGATCTCACAGACCTAAAGATGAGATATTGCAAGTTATTTAGGGTTTAACAGGGTTACACATGATTTTCTAATGTATGATATACAATCTAGGTCAATCTCAGTCCAACTAAGTCAAACTAGGTCACACTGAGTCACACTAGGTCAAACTAGGTCAAAGGTTAACTTACAGTTGACTTTTGGTCAACTGGTCAACTCTAGTCAAATCTGGTTAACTCTAGGTCAAACTAGGCTAATGTTGACTAACAGTTGACTTTTGGTCAACTGGTCAACTCTGGTCAAGTTCTAGACATTTCTAGGCCAAGTGCTGACTGATAGTTGACTTTTGGTCAAAGCAGTCAAACTTGGTCAACCGAGGTCAAAACTAGCCTAAGCATACTATTCCTAATATTTACCTACCAAGATACCATATATCTTGGTCAAACATGATCAACTCTAATCTAAGAATTAAAATATCAAGTTGCACCTCGTTATTCGTACATCGAAACCTATAACACACAAATCGAGATAACATAATTAATGGTAAGTTTAATAAACTTATCATAGTGATCCATATGGTTATCTTGTCAATTTCAGCGATGTGAGATCACTGGAATCGGCTGACCTCAGTTTTGTTGCACTAATTCCGAAATACGAACAAAATAAGAATTAATTATAATAAAAGGTGATAATAGAGAATATCTACAAACATTGTCGGATGATGAAACAAATATCACCAACGTATCCAAAATGGTCAAATCAGTTATGATAGCCTATCCATAAGTCCAAGTTGGACACAGGAGCAAAAAGGTAATTTCGGATCAAAACGGTGTCTGTGTCGGACCCGCTTTGCACTGAAAATGTGCAAGGATACTAGTCCACTAAACCTAACAAATTATATGTCCACGAATCTAGAATGATGATATGAACCCAACGGTATATCCAGAATTGGATTCCATTGACCCGATCTCAAATTGGTCCGTTGACCAGGATATTGAAATTTCGATTTGCACGAAAAAGCGTGTCGAAGCTAATGTTCTCAAAACTTAGCAAATTATATGTCAACGAGTCCAGAATGATGATACGAACTCAACGGTATATCCGGAATTGGATTTCGATGAACCGATCTCAAAATGACCCGTTAACTCGGACTGTGGGACCCGCTTTGCACCGAAATGTGTGTCAGGGCCCACGTCCTCCAAATCTAACAAAATTTATATGAATTTATGCCAGAACGACACCATAAATCTACTGGTGGTGTCGGAATTGAAATTCGGAGTCCCAGGTTCAAAAATAGAATTTTACAAGTTAGAAATTACGAATTCGGACGGCCAACTTTGGCATCAAATTCAACCAATCAAACGTGCTCACAATGAAATGAAACTTGAGGAGTAGGAAGATGGTTATACCTGCTGTGCACCGAAACTGACGGGCACAAAATGAAGCTGCGATGGCGGAGATACAAGCCAATGAAGTTGGCTACACAAAACTGTCCAAAAATAGTATAATTTAAATGGTCAAATTGGCGGCCAATTTTGATGTATCAAACAATAAAAATAACGGATGAAACATGAGAGAGGTGAAGGGGTATATACCAAGATTGAGATGGAAGAAATGGTTCGACGATCCAACGATCGGATTGTCCGAAAAATATGCGCAAAGTCGCTGTCCCGAAACGAAATTCTGAGTTCGATCCCGCGTGCGTCACGACGGAAACCCATGCAAAACGTACCAATCGCCTATGTGGCACGTCGGGGAAGAGGGTACACAGAACGGGGAGGCCTCTTAAGGTTCGCCGGAGTGGGGTGGCCGGCCACACGGCGCTACGGCAATGCACGGCGGCGTACGGTGGCCCGTACCTGCGTGCGCTGCCGTTGTTGTGCGTGCTGCTGCTGTAGTGCTCGCTGCTGCTGCTAGCCAGGATGGTGACAGTACCGCCAATGACAAAGGTGCAGCGACGGGGCCCGGCCTGGCGGGGCATAACGACGACGACGGAGTCGGTTAGCCGCAGCGGTGGTGGTGTGGGTGATGAAGAGGATGGGGATGATGGTGATGAAGGAGTGAGGAGGAGAAGAAGAAAATAAAAATGAGGATGGTGGTGGTGTCGGCTGATGATGATGGTGTCGGCTGTGGAGGAGCTGTGAAGGGAGAGCCGGTATTCGGCCATGGGGGAAGGGTGGGGCTGCTGTTGAAGGATAGGGAGAGAAAGTGATTTATTTAGAAAGGAGGGAGAGAGGGAAAGAGAGAGAGAGAGAGAGAGAGAGAGAGAGAGAGAGAGAGATATTCTATATTAAAGTTAGGGCTGACAAATATGGAGGGGGTGTGTTTGTTGTTATAAGGAGATGTGGGTGTAGAAGCATAGAATTTCAGGCGCATCTATAGGCCAGAATTCCTATGCGCTTAACATTACATGCGCCCGGGAGCTCAAACGAAGTACTTGGCACAGCAAAGGACAGCAAAAGTATAGACATCAAAAGAAGATTTTTATTTTATATGAAAGTCTATTACATGTTTAAAGAAAGGCTTTACAAAGGAGAATTTCTACAAAAAGAAAGATCCTAAGACTAATCCCAGGCACAGCAACTGCCATGCGCACCCTGCCAGGCGCATCATCCGCCAGACATATCTCTTCAGTATCTCAGTCAGGCATATCTCTTCAGCGTCTCAGTTAGGCGCATCATGAGCTCAGCATATGCGCTCTACTTCGACCCGATCAAGTGCTTCGGCTAATAAAGCATTTGTTGAGCAGAACAAGAGTGGGCAGCCCACTCTAGCAGGAGGAAGAGCTCTCCAAAGCCCAAGGAAGATGAGAGCACCACAATTCCGATCTATGGTTCTTCCAGCATAACGGAGACGGGACCTGAGCAGCCCGATCTTTGGATGCAACAGGCACCTTCGGCCTGCATCGGGAGCCCGCGATCCCGATTTTTGGATGTAACAGTCACCTTCGCGAGTGTGTACGAAGACAACTAGGCGCATCTTCACCCTCGGGAGCGTCTTGTCAACAGAATGTACTCGAGCAAAGAAGTTCATCTCCATTTGGGAAGACGGGAGAGAATGAGAAGAAAACTCTCTCCTTGGTGCTATTTATAGACCGGGCAAATCAAACCCATGTGCCAAGTGGCAGGCTCTCCGAATCTCGTACAATGAATTTGCATTTATGGTGATGAACCTGACCCCTCGAATTCAGCCAAGTCAAAATGGCTATTTAAAGCACTCGAAGAACTCAACAGTCGGACCAATGAAGATGCGTCATGCAACAGATGCACCGGTCAGATACCACACATCATACAGATGCGCCCATCAGTACCAAGCGCCTCATAAGGATGCGCCCCACGCGTCCCCATGCGCCTAGTGGAACGCAGATCAATGCACCCACTCAAAAGCTCATCACTCGTCAAGAGTATTAAATGCTGAAGTCTGATACGACAACAGCCATGCCTCGATGACAGAGCAACAATAGCTTTTATAGAAAATGAAGCACCGCTGACGTCAACGTCATCATTACTTTTCTCTGACGGTTACAAGCCACGTGGCCGACCAACCACTCGCATGCGCCTCCGCAGCCATGTACCCGAAGATTTGTATGCACCTCAAAAGCCAAACGCCCAGACTGGTTCGTGACTCCTGAAGGTTACGAGCCAGTCTTCTCATGCGCCCAATCCTAGGCGCATTCTGTCAGATCACTCTCCACCAAATTCGAGATTTTTGAGCTACGGACATGCGCCACGTGTCCTTTGACTCAGTTCAGCCTATGAAGGGGTGCTAATCACCCACGATCTCAGCAACTGAAAGATCCTCTCTACTGCCACGTGCCAGTCCACAAATGCAGCATGAAGGATTCAACCCACAAATGATGGTACATCATCCATGTGCCCCCCGCAGCTCCAGCCACGTGGCGTTCCTACGTACAGGCGAATCCTATATATGCGCGCATGAGCAGCCCAACCTGCTGCTTATAAATAGAGGGATCATTTCCTTCTTCAACACACACACAGACATATACAGAGACACACATTCAAAGACATACGTAACTAGATCATCAAAGTTACAACTCACAGAGATCGAAAGAGACACTCAACGTCTTCTTCCCCTCCGCAAGCTCCAGCATCCAGAGCAACCTAAACCTTCAGAGAACCGAAAACTGTCGTCAGATCGTCAACGGAGTCAACGCATTACCACTCGCTCCATCGACACAGTACCCAGATAAAAACAAAAGTGTACTCCTAGGACTACATCTAAGTCCTACATTGTAACACTGTTCTGTTTGTAGTTGAAATTGTAATTAAAGATTTTAATGGCAAACAGTGGGGTTAAGATGGGTTGTAGAAAATATGTGGTGGAGATTAATGGAGGCAAAATCAAGGGCTAGGATTTAAATATAGCTAAAATAGGTCATTCTCTAATTATTTAATCAAAGGGTTGTACATTGAATATTTTAGAATGGGAACACTAGGTGTTTAATATTTTGTAGGAAAAAAGAGTGTGCGGATATTCATGAAGGGTAACATGAAGCTTGGGTTGGGTTTAGTTGAGCCGGGCCGGGTCAAACAGATTTGGTGTAATAAATAATTTAATTTTAGGTATTTATGATCATGGGTAAATAAGTAACATGCGAGGGCTCAATTAAATGGGACACAAGTGTCATGTGGGTAGTAGGCTTATTGTGGGCCGGGTTCTTATTTTTGGGTTGACAGGTTTGGGTCGAAAGGGTGTCCCCAATTCAAATCAAAAATAAATGTGACTCCGTGGGATGAATTAAAATTGGGTCTCGTGTCAGAAATGTTGTGTGAAGCAAATGAAGCACAAGATGATGTGTCTGAGTGGGACACGAAGGTCATGGGTGTAGGGTGTCTCGAGTAGATCATGCATGAGAAGTTGGTTTCGAGAAAATGACTAGTCTTGTGCTCCTAAATTAAGAGCCACGGTAACGTGCATATGATGATCAAAGATAAATGTGAGAATTGATTGATAATTAATCAACGATCAAAATGGTCTAAATTGACCCAAAGTTGTGCGAAGCAAAAAGAGTACAAGGGAACAAGTTTGAGTGGGACATGATATATCAAAATGAAGATAATCTTGTCTACTACAAACTCATGAAAAAAGTTTTCAGAGATTGGCATCTCTGACGCTCCAGAAGTCAATGTCACAGAAAAGAACATTAAATAAAATAATAATCACATAACTATATTTATTAAAAATAAATGATTTAGAAAAAAAACCCTAAATTCAGGAGGGCTTACATGATGAGTACGACTCGATAACCTCCAACAACACATGGGTGTTGGTCGATCTTCCTGAAGGAGCAAAACCAATCGGATGTAAGTGGATCTTCAAGAAGAATATGAAGGCCGATGGAATTGTTGACAAGTTCAAGGCAAGGTTAGTTACCAAGGGATTTTCTCAGAAGTAGGGGATCGATAATTTTGACACATATTCTCCAGTAGCGCGGATGACGACCATTAAGATTTTGATTGCTCTTGGCGTAATTCACTAGCTGGTAATCCATCAAATGGATGTAAGACCGCTTTTCTGAATGGTGAATTGATCGAAGAGATTCACTACCAAAATATGTCGCTCTAGCGACGGCCAGATCTGTCACCCATCCGTCGGTAATCAGTATTAACGACGGATTACTGACGGATATTGGTCAAAAAAATCTGTCGGTAATCAGCTCATCGCTAATAAAGATCCGTCGCTAAGTAGTCGTCAAGCGACGGAATAGCAACGGCTTTCCGTCGTCACTATTCGTTGAATTAGTGACGACTTGCCGACGGTCTATCGTCGAATTCAAGTATTAAGTACTGAATTGTGTAGACGCTAGCGATGGATAATCCGTCGGTAAACCGTTGTAACAGTGTATTAGAGGGTATCGTTCCGTCGCTATTCCGTCGAAAGCCGTCGCTAACAAAGGACGGATTAGCGACGGATCCCTGACGGATAATCCGGCGACCTTATTCTGGAAAGGCTTAACATTTCCAGAACCCTGGTGACGGATTTGTCACCGCGATGCCGTTGCGCATCCATTGACATAGCGACGGATTAGTGGCGGATAATCCGTCGCCATGGTTCTGGAAATGTCTGGAAATGTCAAGCATTTTCAGAACCATGGCGATGGGTATTCCGACGCGAATCCGTCGAACATGGTATTTCCAGAACCATGGCGACGGATGTTCCGACGCTAATCCGTCGACCATGGCGACGGATCTCTGACGGAATATCCATCGCTAACATTCTGTACATCTTGATGCCACCAGAACCTTGCCGACGGATTATCCGTCGGCAGGTCATCGCTATGCTAGATATTCCGTCGGCTGGCCGTCGAAGATCCGTCGCTAACTGGAAATATTTTCAATTCTCCAGATAGCGACGGATATTCCGTCGACATGTAGTCAGAAACTGAAAATATCCATCGCTAACCTGTCACTAGTCCGTCGCTAACTGAGATATTTTTAAAAAAAATTGCAGAGCTTTCCCTGTTCATACAACATCCGAACATCGGACCAATATATAATCATAATATACAAACACTGAGACCAATATATAATCCATTATAAATCACATACGAATTTAATGCACACCAATTATCCAAGAATCACATAGACCAATATATAATCACAAATATGCATAAACCAAACCAATATAAAATAGAAACCAATTATCCTGAAATCATAAACTAATATCCGTCGTTATAATCCGAACTTTCCACAAATATTCCAAATTTAAAAACTATTCTTATACAATACTTTAAGGAGCAGGAGGAGTTCGATTGTCCGGTGGTGGTAATCCCTCCTTGGCCCTCTCGTCGACGAAGCTCCCGTCCTTTCGCCTCTTGTGCGTATGCTGGAACACGTCGTGCATGGTGACCGATTCTGGCACCTTTTCCTCCTTCACCGCCCGTTGGGTCTGCATACGAAATTCCCGTAGAACTTAATTAACTCCATATATTAATAATACCTAATTCGATAGAGAAATAAATTTGCGGTATCTCATCAGATCTGTAAGCACCGCTGCGTGGGGCCATGATCCTCCCGTATGAAGTCCCGCGGCCCGTCGGTTCGCCTTCTCCTTCTTCGATTTCTCCTTGTACGCAGGAGTATTCATCATATCTAAGAGGTCCTCATAATAGTCCTGCCGGATCCAATTCGGCCTCGTCTGCCCTATTTTTAGGTCATGAATTATATCTCGTATCTTCTTCGAGGCAGCACTTTTGTAGGTCCTGCGGATCGCGTCCTCGCGATGGGGGGGCCACCAGAACGTCGTCTAACATACAAATTCAATTATCACGTAATTTAAAAAATGGTTGATTAAAGAGTAACTAATAATTAACCAGAAGTTATAGATATATACCCTCAACTCGTCGAGCCAAACGTACTTCAAGTTTGGGGGCACCGACGAAAAATTGAGATAGGAACCATGGAAGTTAGCCCTGATAATTTCTCCAAGAGCCCTGGAAACATTAAACAAAAAAAACTACAAAGAAGCAACGACTAGATTATTAACTTGAATAAATGAAAGAAATTTAATAAATTATCTTAAATTTACTTACGAGGTCCCCGCAGGCCACAACTCTCGTCGGAACTCGCCTCTCGGCCTCTCTGGTACCGTCGGAGGATCCGCGGGTCGTGCATGTACTCCCCACTAACCGGATAGAACCAAGTATGGGGGTACTCCGGGGCCCAACGTGCAGTAACTGGTAGATCTACTGGTGGATCTGCTGGTGGGTCCGATAGTGGAACGGATCCGCTAGCAGATCCAGATTCATGCCTCGATGAAGTTGTCGATCGACGGTGGGATGCGTCTGTGCCCGGGGTACTCTCCGGGTCGGGCTCACTGTATGGGGTCACATCCCGAAAAGATTGAATGCGACTACGACCACCAGCACCACCACGACCACGACCACCACCACCACCACCACCACCACCACCAGCACGACCACGGCCAGCCATCATGACCTGTAAATAGAACACATAAACATAATTAACAATATAAAAGTGTAAATGAATATAAAATTCTAAACTAAAATATACATACCACCTGTAGGGAGACGAGTGCCGTCGCGACGAAAAAGACTAGGAGTGTTATCTGCAAAAAGAAAATCATACAATAAGTAAATGATCGAACGACAAAAATGAATTCACGTAATTGCTTTTATGAGGTCAAACTTAATTCATGTAATTGGAAGTATTTTTAATATACAACAATATTTAACCTTATCATCGTCTTCGTTCTCATCCTCGGCCTCGTCTTCATCATCATCCTCCTCCTCATCCTCATCCTCATCCTTATCCTTATCGTTGATTTCATCTGTATCCTCATCCCCATCAAATTCGTCTTCTTTTTCTTCTTCTTCTTCTTCTTCTTCTTCTTCTTCTTCTTCTTCTTCTTCTTCTTCTTCTTCATTTTCTTCTTCTTCTTTTTCTTCTTCTTCTGCCTCAATATTTGGGACAAGACGCCTTTTTCTCCCCTGGTTGATAGCTAAGTCTTGTGTATCAACCTCTTCCTCCCCTCTATTTTCCTCAATAATATCTTTAACATCTATTGTATCCGAGTGTTGACCCAAGTATTGGGACTTTTCGATCTGGTCCTCTTGGTATGCCTGGTCTCCAACATTGAATATATTTCTAGATTTAATCTTGCATACTGTCCACCAGTCAAATCGATCTCTACGACGCCTTGGATAGCTTGTATAGTGACTTGAACAACCTGATTTGCTATCGCAAATGTATCGGACCCTCTATACCTCCTACGATGATTTATATCGACAAATCCAAATTGTTTATCGATTCTCCAACCGATATTTGGTGTCGTATCGAACCACTCACATTTGAACATCACAATATGCATATCATATGGGCCAGTATATTGTAAATCTACAATATCCCAAAGCACACCATAATAGTCAAAGTCCGACTCGTCGTCATAGATGGTGCCTCTTATGCAAACATCAAAATCCTTGGTACTGATGCCGTCATTGATAAATTTGGCATTTATAGCATTCTGAGTTGTCTTAAATCTGAAGCCATTAACGACATATCCTGGCCAAGTCTTTGTTTGCTTCTTCGGTCCCAATGCCAGATAACGAACACTCTCATTAGTGAGTGTTATTTCAGGCAATAAAACCTGTAAACAAATATTTATAATTTAAATGTTTTAGATTATATATTTATAATCTCAGTTACTTACGTATTTTATAAGAATATATAAAATCAACCTCAGTTATAATCTCAGTTACTTACGTATTTGCAAAACCGTGAAGGAAATGTACAATCAACCTCGCTTTGAAGTCCCTCATCGGTAATATCGGGTGTCCTCATTTTGACTTCATCTCTAAATATACTGTTAGAGAAAATAAGAATATATAAGTGTAGTCACTTCTTCATCAAATTAGAGATTATAAACGAGTGCATGTGTATTGACTTACTTCTCTAAATCTCTTACTTCTTGTATGTCACAGTTTAACAAGACATATCGGTGAGCGGCATCATACTCGTCGTCAGTCAACCACCGTTTTTTACTAGCCCTAACAGGCTTGCCCCTTACATTGAATATACCTTCCTCCTCAACGTCCTCGTCATTCCTTTGAGGTCTATTTCGATTTGTCTTAACATGAGTATCGAAATAAATGGAGCAGAAGTTTGACACCTCTTCAATAAGATATGCTTCGCATATCGAAGCCTCTATATGAGCCTTGTTGCCAACTTTTTTCTTTAGATGGTGTAGGTATCTAGAGAGACAAATTATCTCAAGAATTAAGAATAAATTTTAAAATCTACTGAAATTCAACTTAAATTATATCGATTTTTATGTACCTTTCAAATGGATACATCCATCGATAATGAACAGATGCACCGACACGGGCTTCGTATGCTAGATGAATCGGTAGATGCTCCATGCTGTCGAAGAAGCCAGGAGAAAATATTTTCTCTAACTTATAAATTGTTAAGATAATCTTCTCCTCAAGTTCAACCATGTGTTGCACAGTCAACTTAGTTGAACAAATATTCCTAAAGAATATAGATAGTTCGGCCAACGGAACCCATACAGCAGAAGACAACAACTCTTTCAAAACAATGGACAGTAATTTTTCCATAAACATATGGCAGTCATGACTCTTCATTCCCGTTAGCTTGCGTTCATTGAGATCAACGCATCTAGACAAATTCGACACATAACCGTCGAAAAATCTTAAAGTAGATACCCACTTGCAGATTATTAATCTATCTTCTTTGCTCAATGTGTATTATGCTATCGGCTTAGTTAATTATCCACCAGCTCTCCTTTGTATCAAGTTCAGATAAGGACGCTTGCATATCTCGGCAATGTCTTGTCTTACTTTTGGATTGTCCTTCGTCTTTCCTTTAATATCCATGACGGTATTGAAGACATTATCGAACACATTTTTTTCGATATGCATAACATCAAGATTATGCCTTATAAGATTATCTTTCCAACAAGGCAAGTCCCAAAAGATACTCCGTTTGGTCCAGTTATGACTTTGTCCGAACCCATCGACACGATTGTTCGATGGATCTTCCATTACAGTGGACAAGTCCTTTATACTTCCCAAATATCGTATCCCGACAATCTGGCAGGTAGATGAGAAAATTCTTATTTTCCATCTCTGAACGCATCCTTGTTCTTTCTCTAAGGATGACTCGCGGGCAAAAATTGACGATGACAATCAAAGAAAGAAGTTTTTCCTCCATGCATAAGACGGAACGTCTTACTATTTTCCATGCATATCGGACAAGACATGGTGCCGTGAGTACTCATTCCAACAGCATACCGTATGCGGGAAAATTATTGATTGTCCACATCAGTGAAGCTCTCATCTGAAAGTTCTGTTTCCTGAAAATATTATAAGTCACGACGCCGATCTCCCACAGCTGTTTCAGCTCATCCACCAACGGCTGTAAATATATATCGATATTCTTCGTCGGATTTTTGGGACCCGGTATGATAGCTGTCAAGAACATAAAAGGAGTCTTCATACACATCTATAGTGGCAGATTGTAAGGGGCCAGAATGATCGGCTAGCAGGAGTATTGAGATCCCGACTGCCCGAAAGGGGCGAAGCCATCAGAACATTGCCCCAGACGTACATTTTTGGCTCTGCAGCAAAATCTAGATGACGCAAATCGAAATATTTCCATGCCTCTCCATCCGAAGGATGTGATAATTCTCCATCGTCCTTTTTGCGTTCTTCGTTGTGCCACATCATGTGTTCTGCTATATTCTGAGATATACATCCTCTGCAAGCGCTTCGTGATCGACAAGTAATGCATATACTTGTAAGGACATCATTTTCTAGTTGACTTTCCTTTTCCTCTGACTGGCTTGTAACGATCCGCATTACAAAAGCTGCAACTTTCTATATCCTTGTTCTTCTTGTAGTACAACATGCATCCGTTGTGACAACAATCTATCTTCTCGTACCCCAGTCTCAGTTGTCGGACCATCATCTTCGACTTGTAAAAGTTTTTTGGAAGCTCTTTTGATTCCTTCGGTAACACCTCCTTGATTAGTTGAATAATCCGATCATAGCAAGTTTATGGCAAGTTAAAATCGGACTTTATGTTCAACAACCGCATCGTCACTGACAGTACGGAATGAGGCTCATAAGCAGGATATAAAGAAGTTTCAGCATCCTGAAACATATCATAGAACTCCTTCGCCTCGGGATTAGGATCCTCCGGATCAAAATTAT
The DNA here is from genome assembly GCA_029216955.1 of Iris pallida. Lineage (NCBI taxonomy): Eukaryota > Viridiplantae > Streptophyta > Magnoliopsida > Asparagales > Iridaceae > Iris > Iris pallida. Next base: position 45,130 of record JANAVB010035803.1, read on the forward strand.
GCCCTGCCGCGTCATACACCATATCTCGTGCAAGGTTCTGCAAGTCTCCATAATCAACAGAGCATTCGTCGTCTTCGACGACAAAATCCGTTGCAGCATTATCATCAAAAGCATAAGTAGCAGCATTCGTAACCTGTCTTTCCGTATATAGTTCACCTTGCGATGACCACAGGCCGTAATCACGTACGAAACCCTTACGGGTCAAATGATCTCTTACACTCACAACTTATTCGTAACGTCTATTACGACAATTACGACATGGACACTTGATTTTGTTACCGTCCATATACTGAGCTTTGCTCATGGCATACTTAAGAAACACTTCTACGCCTGCTTGAAAATCGTCACTCATACATATTCTGCTTTCGTGTTGTCGTTTGTACATCCATGTACGATCAACGAAATAACGATCTATCACAGATTGGATGTCAAAATCTGTATCGTAAGACAAACTAAACAGAATTAGTATATAATCATGTAACTGGTGGATCCACTGGTATATAGGCCGGATGTACTTAGAATCGACCTCATCAGATTAGTATCGGTCTATAGGTTTGGTATAGGCCGTATCAAACTGGTATTGGCCTTAGCGAATTGGTATCGTCCTATCCGATATGTATCGGCCGTATAGCTAGGATTCGTATTGGCCTTATCGATTCGGTATCAACCATATCCGATAGGTATTGGCCGTATCGGATATGTATCGGCCGTTCAGATTAGCATGGTGGACGGTTTAGTAACAACTGTACTTATATTTTTCTCTTCTAGAGCTAGAATACCATTGCAATAGAGTCACGAGAGAGTAAAAAAAATCTTCTACATATTGATGTTTACGAGAGTGATTGGCCAATTACATTAACACACATGCTGCATTTTCCATCAGGAAAGGAGAGATTGAAAGCAATAACATATAAAGTTGTATTTCGGGAGAAGAACTTTTACAAACTCTTTGTTCACAAAACAAGCTATAGAGAATGCAGAACAAAGAGTTTATAGTAGTTCGTCTATAGCTTGCTTTGTGAACAAAGAGTTTATATGAGTTCTTCTTCTTCCGAAATACAACTCTGTATGTTATTACCTTCAATCTCTCCTTTCATGATAGAAAATGCGGCATGTATGTTACTGTAATTGGCTAATTACACTCGTAAACATCAATATCTATGAGGTTTTTTACTCTCTCGGGACTCTCTTGCAATGGTATTCTAGCTCGAGAAGAAAAAAAATCTAATTACAGTTGTTACTAAACCTTCCACCATGCTAATCTGATACAACCGATACATATTCGATACGGCCGATACCTATCAGATATGGCCGATACCGAATCGATAAGACCAATACGAATCCTAGCTATATGGCTGATACATATCGGATAGGACGATACCAATTCGCTAAGGTCAATACCATCGGATACGACCTATACCAAATCGATATACCGATACTAATCTGCTACGATCGATACTAAGTACATACGGATACCGATACCGATACCGATAGTGCAATACCGATACCGATAGTGCGATACCGATAGTTCAATACCGATACCGATAGTCCGATAGTCTGCTAGCGATAACGATAGTTCGATACCGACACCGATAGTCCGATAGTTCGATACCGATACCGATACGGATAGTCCGATATCGATAGTTCAATACCGGAACCGATAGTACGATACCGATAGAGCGATCATATACTGTTAGAGTACATATCTAACTTGAACACATGGTGGTTGTTTGTTAACAAGGGCATGTAGAGATGTGCACTCATACTGCTGGTCATTAATCTTATAATATCTATATGAACTTGGGAAATTTTATGATCTCATTAGCCTAATAAATTGCATTTACCATGTGTGACAATTTTTTATATTACTCAAACTGCATGCTTTTCAAAGCTTTAGTACAGTACAGAACTTAGCTGACTATTGTCGTTAACAATAAGAGATAAAATCGAATCGCAGAAAAAATATGAATCTATGTATAAAAATTATAGATAATGGACCTAAAAATTATAGCCAATATGTCTTAAAACCTTGTAGCCCCACCGCCCTCGCCGCCCCGTCGCCCCCGCCGAACAGAATATCTAGATATACAAACCTAAACAAAGTTAAATGGACAAGAGAAGATTTCAGTCCCCCCCCGCAGCCTCGCGCGCGCCACCCACAACACCTCGCCACCCCCCTACCCCCAGCCCCCGTCGCCCCCGTCGCCCCCGCAGCCCCCGACGCCCCCGGCCCGCTGCCCCTACGACCACCGGGAGAGAGAGAGAGAGGAGAGAGAGAGAGAGAGAGAGGGAAAGAGAGAGAGAGAGAGAGAGAGGATACCTTTGGGAGAGAGAGAGGAGAGGTCGCCGATCACCGCCGCGGAAGAGAGAGAGAGGAGAGGGAGGTCGCCGATCACCACCGCGGAAGAGAGAGAGAGGAGAGAGAGTAAAATTTGGGGAGAATGAAAAGTTTTCCCCGTCGTTTCAATTTATGTCTGGGGCGTATATTTAGCGACGACTAGCGACGGATAATATCCGTCGCTACGG